>JAHRHZ010000171.1:218911-256932 GCA_024137785.1 Ginglymostoma cirratum
GTACTGACCGTCCGTCAGTGCAGCACTCCCTCCGTACTGATGCTTTGATTGTGCAGCATGAGCTCTGTACTACACTGATTCTATGGATATTGCTCCTTTTGATGTTTAATTGTGTTTGGATGCTTTGTAAGTATACATTGTTGTCGCTGCTGCGGTATTTGAGCCAATTTTCGTTCTGTTGCTCACTATCAATGTTGAGGTTGGTTGGCTCACCGAGCTACAGAGAGTGCAAGACAAATGGGGAACTGCAAACGAAAGTACACCGAAAAGCCTCACACACAGACCAGGTATTGAACTCCAATAGTAACTACCCCAGCACACACAAACGAAGCTGCGTGCGAACACTATTTAAAAGGGCAACAACACATTGCAGCAACACGGAACTGCGCCAAGACGAGGAGGAATACCTCTTCCAAGTGTTCAAGGATAATGGATATCCAAAGAACTGGGTCAGGAGATGCATACAGGAACAGCATCAGAAAGATTCTACACGCCCTGACACACTCATCACACTACCCAACATCAGGAACACATCAGAACTCACCACAAGGCTTCTATGACCGCTGGGCATCAGAGTGGCACACAAACCCACATCAACCCTACGACAAGTGCTCACCTGAACTAAAGACCCACTCTTCACCATGGACAGGACAAATGTCATCTACAAGATTCCCTGCAGAGATTGCGAGAAACACTACATCGGACAAACAGGAAGGAAACTAGCAACAAGAGTACATGACCACCAAATGGCTACAAAAAGACATGACCAATACTCACACATCTCAATCCACATGGACAAGGAGAACCATGACTTCGACTGGGACAATACCAAGATCCTGGGACAGGCGAGGCAGAGACAAGCACGAGAATTCCTGGAAGCATGGCACTCCACAAAGCAGGCTATTAATAAACACATTGAACTCGACCCCATATACATTCCACTACGGAGGGAAACCGGAAGTGAGGCAATCCATCGCAACGGACCCCAGAGTTTAAAAACCAGGCGGGAAAACACACTGACACTTCATCAGACTGCACTGAGGATGTTACGAAGCACTGTAACGAAACATCTGTGGAACAATAAAGCAGCTCGGCGAGCCAACCAACCTCAACACCCCCAACCCGAGCTACAGATCTACTCCAAAACCTTAGAGACTATGAATGTTTACAGAGTGCCTTTACAGAACCCATACTCAGGGAAAGCAGGGTCAGAGCAGAATTAGACCACATTGGTGTAATGTCTTCACCATTTTATTATATTTTCATCCAATACTTCCCATTCCATTTTGTCAGCCTTGGTTATACAGTCAAATGAACAGTAATCCAGAAACAGAAAGATAGTGTAGGTTGTGGAATTGGGAGAGTCCCTGCAGCACTGAGTGAGGAACCCGGAGATGTGAATCAATGATCATGTAGCACCACAGCCGATGAGAGAGTGTCATTACAGCGTGACTTGTTTACATTGACCTTACCATTGCAATACTGAAGAGCATACGAACATAGGAATTGGGAGCAGCCCCTCATTCTCCTCCTCAAGCCTACTCCACCATTCAATAACATCATGTCGGATCTGTTTGTGTTTCAAATTCCACATTGTCATCTATCCCCAAAAGCGTTTGATTCCCCTGCACAATAAGAATATATTGACATATATTGTGCGTTTTGATAAAATGAACATGAGCAGGACTTATACAGTTAATGGTAGGGCCCTGGCTAGTTTTGTTGAGCAGAAAAACTGACGAGTTCAGGTGCATAGTTCTTTGAAAGTCACAGGTAGACAGAGTGACGAAGAATATGTTCAGCATGTTTGTCTTCATTGCTCAGACCAGGAGTTGGGACCTCATGTTTTGGTTGTACAGCTCATTGGAGGGGCCACTTTTGGAGTACAGTGCATAGTTCTGGTCACCCTGCAATAGGAAGGATATTATTAAATTGGAGAGGGTTCAGAAAAGATTTACCAGGATGTTGCTGATGTGGAGGGTCTGAGTTATATGGAGAGGATGGATAGACTGGGATCTTTTTCACTGGAGTGTAGGAGGTTGAGGGGTGACCTTGTAAAATCATGAGGGGCACAGATAAGATGAATAGGCAAGCTTTTTTTCTTGGGTGGTGTAGTTGAAAACTAAGGGGGAATAATTTTAAGGCGGAGGGGAAAGATTTAAAAGGAACTTGAAAGGCAACTTTTTCACACAGAGTGTCGTTCATATGTGGAAAGAACTGCCAGAGGAAGTGATTGACGCAGGTACAGTTAAAACATTTAAAAGATATTTGGACAGGTACATGAATAGGAAAGTTTTGGAGGGATACAGGCCAAATAAAGCCAAATGGGACTGGTTTAGCTTGGGAAACTTGGTCGGCATAGATGAGTTGTACTGAGGGTCTGTTTCTGTGTTGTGTGATGCTACATCTCTATTTAAAAGTGATTCCTCTGTACTCTTAAATCAAGAGTGGGAGCTCAGGAAACAAAAGGGTTAACAACTGAGGCAACCTTGTGTGTAAAAACAGAGGTGACAGAAGAAAAATCTGATGGTTGGATAACATTGAGGTGTGGACTGAGGAAGGTTTTATTAAAACCGGAGAAGATTAACAACTCCCCCATGCCTATGAGTGATGAACCCATGACCATACCGTGCCTTTAAACATTGCAGTGACTTTTGTCATTTTCCTCATCCAATATGGCATTCCTGAATAAACAGCATCTCAAAGACTATGATTAATGCGTCCACAATTTCTTCATCTCTTCCTGACTGCAGCCAGCGCTTTGCAGCTTCAGATCCTCAACAGTTTACCAGCTTCAGTTCTGTTATTTTCTCCATCTTTATTCAAACTTACACTCAATCTCATTAGTTCCCAATCCTGAATTATTTTAAATTTCCCTTAAATGACGGCAGAGCTCACTTCCCTTGAAGGAGCTGGTCGTATCTGAAAGATAAAAGACTATTGAGATTGTTGACTTGTTCACTGAGCTGGCTTGTTGTCGTTCAGACATTTCCTCACCATGCTTGGTGACATCACCAGTGGAGCCTCTGATGAAGCAATGTTTTTCTACTCTACTTGGAATTTATACTGCCTGGTCCATTATGGTGAGGAATACTGTCATTTCCTGTTTTGATCTGCATAGGTTTGTATATGGGGTCCAATTCTATATGTTTGTTGATTGAAGTATGCGTGGAGAACCATGCCTCTAGGAATTCCCATGCGTGTTTATGTTTGGCTTGGGCTACTCGGACAAAGTAACCATAGTAGCCCAAGTCAAACATAGACACGCATGGGAATTCCTAGAGGCATGGTTCTCCACGCATACTTCAATCAACAAACATATAGAATTGGACCCCATACACAAACCTATGCAGATCAAAACTGTAAATGACAGTACTCACCGTAACAAAATATAAATTCCGAGCAGAGTAGAATAACATCGCTTCATCGGATGCTCAACTGATGATGTCACCTAGCAAGGTGATGAAATGTCTGAATGAGAACAAGCCAGCTCAGCAAGCAAGTCAACAATCTCATCCACAACCCGAGCTACAGACCTTTGCCAAAACTTTAAATAAAAGACATTGGACCTTGGATGGAGGTGAGGGGGGAGGTGTAGGGGCAGGTGTAGCACATCCTGCAGTTGCAGGGAAAGGTGCCAAGGTCGGTGGGACTAGTGGGGAGTGTGGAGCAGACGAGGGAGTCATGGAGTGAATGGTCCATATGAAAGGTATAAAGGGGTGAGAAGGGAAATATCTCTTTGGTTGTGGGGTCAGACTGTAGGTGGCGGAAGTGGTGGAGAATGATACGCTGGATGCGGAGTTTGGTGGGGTGGTATGTGGGGACAAGGGGGATTCTGTCTTTATTTTTGTTGGGGGAGGGGGTATGAGGGCAGAAGTGTGGGAAATGCAAGAGATGCAGTTGAGTGCATTTTCGATAACCAGAGAAAGGATGTTATGGTCCTTGAAATAGGAGGACGTTTGGGATGTTCAGAAGTGGAATGTCCCATCTTGGGAGCAGACGCGACAGAGGCAGAAGAATTGGCAGTGTGGAATCGCATTCTTGCAGGAAGGTGGGTGGGAGGAGTTGTAGTCCAGGTAGCTGTGGGAGTCGGTGGGCTTGAAATAGACGTCAGTTTTGAGGCACTCACCAGAGATGGAGACGGAGCCCAAAACAAACATTTCATATCAGACAGGAGTTCACCTGTACATCCATCAACTAGGTATTCTGTATCCGCTGCTCCCGATGTGTCCTCCTTTACATCGGTGAGACCAAGCATAGACTCGGAGATCGTTTTGTAGAGCATCTGCACTCTGTACATGACAAACGACAACACTTTCCGGTTACCAACCACTTTTACTCCCCCCTCCCACTCCCTGGGTAACATGTCCATCCTGGGCGTCCTCCAGTGTCACAATGACACCACCCACAAACTAGAGGACCACCTCATATTCAGCCTCAGGAGCCTACAGCGTGATGGCCTAAACGTGGAATTCAACATTTTAAAAATCTCCTCAAACCGGCCTTATCCCATGTCCCACCCTCCCTCTCATCCCCACCTCCTTGATCTGACACAACCTGATCATCTTCTTTCCCACCTATCCGCTCCACCCATTCCAGTGACCAATCTCCACCACTCCCTACCTGCACTCACCATCCCATCTACCTACCCCAGCCCCACCAATCCTTTCTCTATTTATTCCTGAGCTCCCTTCCCCCTCCCCCATTTCTGAAGAAGGGTCCCAACCAGAAACGTCAACTTTCCTGCTTCTCTGATGCTGCCTGGCTTGGTGTGTTCCTCCAGTTCCATGCTGTGTTGTCTCTGACTCCAGCATCGGCAGTTCTTACTACCTCCAGGAACAGTGACGTGTGATTTCCAGCACTCCACCTCAGTGAGGCATAACACTTGGCTTTTATTTATTTCTTCTTAATTGTAATTAACTTCTACACTGATTTTAAGGGCAATCTGTAGCCATGTCTGATTCAGCACCATATTAACATTTTATTTACCGATCCAGGTTTCACTCTGGGACCTGACTTGTCCAACAGTCCCACCAGCTGGGATCATAACAAGTCAGAGCTCTTTAACTAGATCTGAATTCAAGAGCGGTTTGTGTCTATCTTAGAGAAATGGTTATGTGGAGGATTTTAATGTAACAGCAGTGTTGTGTGGAATTTATTGCATGGATTGGGCTTCTAAACTGGATTAGAATTTGCTAATATTTTTCTGAGAATATGAGACATCAGTGGCCAAGTCCAACCCCAACTACCTATATAGGATCACAATGTCTTTCTATGTTAGTGTATGCCACCACAGTGGTTTAGAGTGAGACCCCTTCACCCCCATTCTACTTCCACATGCTCCATCTATTCCTCCCCATACCCAAAATGGTATGTTGTCCTTCTCTGCAGTGAGCACAATAGTTGCTGCAGTTTGCTTCTTATGTTCTTTCATGGGATGTTGGTGTCACTGACAAGGTCAGCATGTGTTACTCATCCCTCACTGCCCCTTGAGAAGTTGTTGGTGACTGCATTCCATTTGGGTAATGGTTTAGTCGAGTTGAACAGCTTGCTTGGCCATACCAGAGAGCAGTATCGATGACGTTGCTGTGGGTTTGGAGTTACGTGTAGACCAGGCCAGGTAAGGTGTGGAGGTGCTGGTTTTGGACTGGGGTGGACAAGGTCAGAAGTCACATGACACCAGGTCATAGTCCAACAGGTTTATTTGAAAACACAAGTTTTCAGAGCCTCAGTCCTTCTTCAGGTGTTAGTGAGAGAGAGATATCAGACACAGAATTTATAAGTAAAAGTTCAAAGGTGCACACTATTAATGAGGATTAACTAAACAGACCTAAGATGCAGTTAGATCTTTAATCAGTTGGAAGGTTTTAATTGATTAATATGTATATGTAAACCCCCGAATTCCTTTCAAGCCATGGTCTTGAGAAAACTAAAGGTTTTATCATGTAAAGAAGAGATGACATTTTAGGACAGATCAATGCATGTTAGGTGTGAGGCCTTGTTTAGAATCAGTTTGTATTTTAGTCCCACCTACCTCTCCCAACCCAAGACCGCTCCCCCCCCCCCCATTTATTTCAGATCCTCCTTTGCCTGCAACATTTCTGGAGAAGGGCCCCAACCTGAAACATCAGCTTTCCAGCTCCTCTGATGCTGCCTGGCCTGCTGTGTTTCTCAGCTCCACACCTTGTTATCCTAGACTCCAGCATCAGCAGTTCTTACTATTTCTAACAGCATCTTAGGTTTGTTTAGTACATCCTCATCAATAGGGTGAACCTTTGATCTTTTACTTATAAATTCTGTGTATGATACTACCTCTCTCACTAACACCTTAAGAAGAACTAAGGCTCCAAAAGCTTGTGTTTTCAAATAAATCTGTTGTGTATTGTGTGATGTGTGTCTTAGGCGAAGTAAGGGCAGCAGATTTCCATCCTTAAATGATATTAGTGAACCTGATGGGTGTTTCCAGAAATCAATGATTATTTGTTGGTCATCATCACTGAGATGAGCTTTCAATTCCAGATTAATTGATTGGATTTAAATTCCAACAGCTGGAGAGGTGGGATTTGAACCCATTGCCATCAGAGAAGTAGCCTGGTACTCTGGATTACTTGTCCAATGATCTACCATCATACCATTGTCACTAGCTGCAATTGTACAGTTCTGAGTCATTCATATCATGATCTGGTTGTAAGTAGCTAAGGCCCCTGTACAGATCCGTGGAACAATCCACCCGTCATAGCCTGTCAATTCTGAAAACGTCTCCTTTATTCATTTTCTCAGTTTTCTGTCCTTTAGCCAATCTTCAATCCATGGTGGCATTGTGGCTCAGTGCTTAGAACTGCTGTCTCATAGCATTAAAGACTAAAGTTTGATTCCAGCCTTGGGCAACAGTGTGTGTGGAGTTTGCATTGTTTTCCTCCGACAGTTCAAAGATGTGCAGTTTAGGTAGATTGGCCAATGCTAAATTGCCCCGTACAGTCCAGCGATGTGCAGGTTAGGTGCATGAACCATGGGAAATACAGGGATAGCGTAGGGGAGTGGGTCTGGATGGGATGCTTTTCACAGAGTCGGTGTGGTCCTGATGAGCCAAATGACCTGTTTTCACACTGTAGGGATTCTATGTTAACATATTCCTCCAGTCCACAGAGTCTCATGAAACCTTTGTGTGACAATAACGTGTCAAAATCCAAATATCTCGCATCGTCTGGAGCAGCCAGTGTCGACACTGTTAACTACAAGCTCAGAAACCTCAAACTGATTTTTCAACCACAGCTTCCTCTCAGAAACCAAGGTGACTCTGTCAAATCATGTTCTGCTTTTCATGCATAGTGGCAGCAGTGTGTATCATATTTATCAGAAATACAAACAGAAGTTGCTGGAAATACTCAGCAGGCCTCATAGCATCTGTGGAGAGAAAACATAGTTAATGTTTCGGGTCCAGTGACCCTTCTTCAGAATTGTTTGTAACTAGGAAAAGGTTGGTATATATACTGAAGATGGTGTGAGGGAATTGGAGAGGAGTAAACATTAAATGGAGCCCAGAGAGACAGACAAAAGTCTGAGCAGACAAACAAATGGGTAAAGGTCAGCTTTGGAGAATGAATAACTGCTACTGGGGACCATTAGTAGCCGACAATGGGTTGTTTGTGTTGGAGCCCGTGTGATGACATGGTTTGGTGGATGGGGGTTGGGGTAAAGACATGAGAGAAGGTGCTCAGGCCCCAAAATGGATGAACTGGATATTGAGTCTAAGCAGAAGATGAGATGCTGTTCTTCCAGCTTTTGCTGAGTTCCACTAGAGCACTGCAGCAAGCCTGAGACAGAGGTGTTGGCCAGGGAACACAATGGTGAATTGAAGTAGCAGACAAGATTAAGGTCAGGATCATTTTTTTGCAGACAGAATGTAGGCGTTCTGCAATGTGGTCCCCCAGTGTGTTTCCTCTCACCAGCGTAGAGTAGACCACTTTGGTGAGTCATAAATGCAGTAGACTTGATTGAGTGAAGTGCAGGTAGATCAGTGCTTCAACTGGAAAGCGGGTCTGGGCCTTGGAGAAAAAGAGTGGAGGAAGTAAATGGATGGGTGTTTTTGGGTGCAATTGCAGGAGAAGGGGCTCTGGAGTGTGGGGTGGTTAGGAGTGAAGGGGGAATGGACCAGGGTATATTGGAGGAAGGCTGGTGGAAGTCTGACAGAGAGGGGAGCGGAATATGTAACTGGTGGTGGCATCCCACTGGAGGTGGCAGAAATAGTGGCAACAATCCTTTGGATGTTGGTAGAATGATAAGTGAGGACCAAAGGAACCCCATCGCTGTTGTTATGAACCAGACCAAGCCTGCTTAGAATATATTAAGAAGTTAGCCTAGACCACAACGTTTTCTTATTTTGAAGGCAAGTGCTAAGTGTTCTGTTTGGGATGCAATTTGATTTGTCAAACTACCAGATTTGAATCAAAACACACTTTTTTCATACACAACAGTTAAGATACAATAAAAGAAGGAAGAAATTGGAATAGTAACTCTAATGGAAAACTTAACAGAGTTATAAGTTATTGAATTACGCAACTGTAACTATTCCAATATAGTAACATCCCATAAACACGCCCTTGGCAAAGGCAAATTCAGCAAATCAGGACAGAATTCAGCAAAACTGTCTCACATGCAATTCTAGCAGCACGAAGAGAAGCTCTAGCTTTTAGCTGTAACCGAGAGAGGGAAAACAACTTCCACATTCAAGATCCCAGCAGCTGCTGCTGAAAAACTAAAACTAAAAATCCTGGTTTTGTGGGAGCTTACTCCTCCCATTCAGGCTGGCTCTGTTGTTCCAACTTTAAAAAAAACCCAAACCCTCACGGTCTGTTTATTCTAGTGGATCTGAATAGCCTGCTCTGTGTGTCTCTCTCTCAACCTTTCTTCATCTTAAAAAAAGGACAAAATTCATCTTTCAAAGCCATAATATTATCACAACTCTACCATTTAAAAAATAATAATGCTATAAAACCATGTACATTAAAATACATGTACATTACATTGACCCTAAGCTGGCAAACATTCACTTCTACAGTTCATTTCAGTCCATTTCTTCCAACCACTGAACGCTTTCGTCTTCCTCTTCAAAGTCGCAACAACGCATTGGTAATTACATTCTCTTGTCCTGCCACGTGTGTAATTTTCAAATAGAATGTCTGCAATAATAAGCTCCATCTAAATAGTCTGGAGTTTTTGGTCTTAAATTTTTCCAATTACTTAAAGAGGCTGTGATCAGTTTATAAATTATCTGAGACACATTACTGAATGTAAATATTGAAATTTTGCAATTCCAACACCAAGCTCAAGGTCTCCTTCTAAATTGTGGAATATTTGGTGATTATTCAATTTTTTGGAAAAATATCCAATTGGTCTTTTTATCTTCTCATTATCTTCTTGCAAAAGTTCAGCATCAATGCCCAAATCACTCACACTGACAGCCACCATGGATGGCTTTGTGTAATTAGGTGTGGCTATCACTGGGTATGTGGTCAACACAGCTTTCAGGCTGTCAAGTGCCTTCTGCAATCCGCCTATCAACTGATATTTTCTGCATTTCTTCAACAACCCGATGGATAAGTTAGTCAGTCATAATATCATCACATTGTGGGAGTGAAGAGGAGGAGTAATCGCAGAAATGCAGGAGATGGGTCGGATACAGCTGAGAGACCTGTCAACCACAGTGCTATGGAATCCTGGGTTGAGGAAGAAGGTAGACAGTTCTGAATCCCCTTTGTAGAAGTTGACAGCATTGGAACAGATGCAACGGATACAAAGAAACTGTGAGAATGGAATAAAGTCTTTACAGGAAGTGGGCTGTCAGGATGTATAATCAAGGTAACTGTAGGAGTCGATGGGTTTGTGGTGGATATTGGTGGCCAGCCTACCCCCAGAAATGATGAGAAAGGGAAGGAAGGAGCCAGAGACAGAAGAGGTGAAGGTGAGAGCAGTTTGGAATTGGAAGCAAAATTGATGAAATTTTCAAATTCAGGATGAGAAAAGGAAACAGTACTGCCTATGTTACCAATGTAAAAGAGAAAGAGTTGTGGGTGGTGGTTCGAGTAGCAATGGAACAAGAATTTCCAAGTTCGAAGGTGTGACCATGGGTAACCTCATGGATCTCAGTTGTGCCTGTCTCTTAGTAGGGTACGTGGAACGTTCCCCTTCAAGCTACTCACCATCCTGACTTGGAAATATATCATTATTCCTTCAGTATTGCTGGGTCAAAGTCCTGGAAATCTCCCCAACACCACTGTGTATTTGAGGATCAGGAAGGCAGCTCTCCATCATCTTCTCATGGTCAGTTACAGATCAGCAATAAATTCTTTCAGTAAAACTCACATCCCCATAATAAATTTAAAATAAAGTCCCAACTCCTTGCTACATCCAGCAGGAGGAGCATGAATCAATGGGTTTGCCTGTTTCCTCTGCTCTGCTTCTAATCTCTGGCTCCCTTGCTTTCTTTCTAGTGTCTCTCTGTCTCTCTCTCTCTTTTGTCTCTTTCTCCCTTTCTCCTTCTGTTTGTCTCTCTCGTTTGTTTCACTCTTAATCTCTCACTGTCTCTGATGCTTTTACTTTTTAATTCTTTCTGCCTCTTTCTCACTGTCTCACTGCATCTCTTGCACTCTCTCTTTCTGTCTACCTCTCTCTCCCTCTTCCCACCCACCACTATGCCCACCCCCTCATCTTTCTCTGTTGGTCTCTCTCTGTGTCTCACTCTGTTTATCTCATCTTGACTTGATGCACTGTGTGTGTTGTGACCCTGCCCGCAGTTAGTCTGCTGTGGGTCTGCAAGCTGTGCATGCAAATCAGTTAGATGGCAGTAATGTCTACAATATAATCTACAATGTGTTTTGTTGTTTTAAATAAACTAACACACAGGGTTAATAAATCCTTTACAAACAATTAATCATGAGAAGATTCTTGTTAGAATGCCAGGCACGAACAGCAGTGGTAGATTGAGACATTAATCCGAGCCCCGTCTAGCCTCTTGGGTCAATATGAATGAACTGACAGTCATTATTCCATGAAAGATCATGAGGGAGTTCATCTTGAGACACAAGTTAACACTGAAACTTAACACTGAACAACATCAGTCAAAATAAAATGGATGTACTCACTGTCACATTACTACTGGCAGGATCATGCTGTGTGTAAATTGGCCATCACCTTACCCATAATTCACCAGTGATGACATTTCAAAATTCTTCTTTTAAGAACAAATTATTTTGGATATTCTGAGGCTGTGAATGTTGCAGTTTGACATGGAAGCTGAGATAAAAGTTTATACTCAGCAGTTTTCTACATTGATTCTTTTAACAGCTTCAGTGCAGGAAGGATGTTTCGGGAGGCTGCTGCAGCAGTGAAGGCGATGTGGTCTGTTCCTCGTGGCCATTGTGGCTGCACCCTGGTGGGTCATGCGATGTGGGTCCTGTATCGGCAGCCGTGGTGGCTTCGATGACTTGGTGGGTCCCGCCCGGGATTCCAACAGCCCGGGTCTGCAGCATCTTCAGGGATGGTGTTGGTTTGGCCTGGGATTCCTTAAGGCAGCTTCTAGGGTGTCTTCTGGCTCTGGATTCTAATGGCCCGGTGTGGTGGTCTGCTTCGGTAATGAGGTGGGTCCTTCAGGTGGCTTCTGCAGTGCCCCCGGCAGCATGGTGGTCCGGCCCGAGATTCGGCAGCTTCGATGTCGGCTTTCTGCAGCGATGAACAATGTGGTCCCTGTGTTTTTTTCTCAAAACTTGATTTTTTTAACATATGATTTCTGTTATAAATATAGGCACCAAAGTCTGCTGACAAACACTTTTCACTGTATTTTTTGAAAAATACAAGTGAGAGTAAATTACTATTCTGTAGATGCCAGTGTTGTAGTTGTACTGGAACAGCTTGGCTCGGGATGCAAGTTTGCAGAATATTGTCAGGCCCATAGTCTTTGCAGTGTCCAGTAGTGTCAGCCATTTCTTGATATCAAGTGTAGTAAATCAAAGTGATGGAGAACTGCCATTGTGATGCTGGAGGCCTCAGGAGGAGACTGAGATGGATCATCCAGTTGGCACTGTTAACTGAAGGTTGTTGCAGATCCTTCAGTCTTATGTTTTGCATTGATGTGCAGGGCTTCCCCATAATTCAACATTGAATATTTGTGGACCCTTCTCCTCCAGAGAGTTGTTTAATTGTCCATCACCATTCCTGCTTTGACAGGACTGCAACACTTCGGCCTGATCTGTTGGTTGTGGAATTGCTAAGCTCTGTCTAATGTTTGCTGATTATGTTCTTTTGCACGCAAATAACCCTGTGCTGTTGCATCACCAGGTGAATGCCTCATTTTTAGGTATGCCTGGTGCTGCTCCTGGTATGCCCTCCTGCATTCTCCATTGAACCAGTGTTGATCCCTACCCTGATGTTAGTACTAAAATAGGGGATATGCTGGGCCACATGATGTTGAAGATTGTATTGGAGTACAATTCTGCTGTTGATGACCCACAGTGCATCATGGTTACCCAGTTTGAAGTGCAGTTCAAATTTTGGCACATCCTGCTTGATGTTGGTTCGGAAGACTTTGCCACTCTTGTTTCCAGATTGGTGTCTGGTAGTCTGCCTGGTTTTGTTCTTTTTCTGAGCTGTTTTCACAGTTTAATACAACTGAGTAGTTTGCTAGATCATTTCAGAGGACAGTTAAGAATCAATCACATTGCTGTGGGTTTGAACTTGCATCAATTCCGGTCTATTTCCTTCCCTAAAGGACATTATTGAGCCAGGTGGGTTTTTTGAGATAATGACAAAGGTTAAACCATAAGACGATAAGAGAGAAGAGCAGAAGTAGACTATTCAGCCCATTGCTGTATGGTCATCATTGGCCATTTAAGTCATGTCATTTTATCTCAGTGTTATTGCTTTGGAGCTTTGGAGGCTGCTGTCAACAGCACCCCTTTTGGAGATAAAAGATACTGCAGATGCTGGAGAATCCGAGATAACAAGGTGTGGGGCTGGATGAACACAGCAGGCCAAGCAGCATCATAGGAGCAGGAAAACTTGACGTTTCAGGCCTAGACCCTTCATCAGAAATGATACCATTGGGCTGCAGGGTTCCCAGGCTGAATATGATTTGCTGTTCCTGCAGCCTTTGGGTGGCATTTTCTGATGAAGGGTCTGGGCCCGAAACATCAAGTTTTCCTGCTCCTATGATGCTGCTTGGCCTGCTGTGTTCATCCAGCCCCACGCCTTGTTATCTCAGCACTTCTTTTGGAGACCGCTTTTGTCTGAATAAACCAAAGTTCCCAAATAGTGATCACATATTGTGAAGCCTCATCATAACTGCTTCTACTAATATCTGTAAAATTATTAATAAGCTTCATACAATGTCTGACAGTGTGAAAAAAATGCATCATTTGGAAAGCATGTTCAGAACAAACAGCAAAGTTGATCAATGTCATTTTCTCTTCGTTATTATTCAACCATATTGGCTGCACACGGCCCTCACACCCCTCTCCCTGTTTCTCTCTTAGTTTGGCTAGAATCTGATCTGTGCATATTCTGTGTTCCTTCCTCTATACACAGCCCCATTGCCACTGCGCAGCTTTGAGAAGTTGATGTTGGTGTAGAGAAGGCCCTCAGTTCTATTGTGGTTTGCAGCATCTCCTCCCACTGGACTCTCAGAGACACCTCGAGGAGCTCGTGTCCCCCCCTCTCTAATTGTATCCCTGGTTGTGTTCTGAGAGTCAGTAACCATGATGTTCTGTGAATCCTGCAGAGAAATGGAAACAGAAGATTTTCTTACATCATTTATTGGCAGGGATAGTTTAAATTATTGCACAACCTCGTGAGAGTCAGTCATGTTTCTGTGGGTTTAACCTTCTCCCTCTTACCTTGAAGGCTAAAGTGATGAGCTCATTGTTCACAGAGACTGAATGTCGCAAATTCTCCTCATCCACTGAGGGAGTTTATTTATTGAACGGTAGTCAGTGATGTAATATAGGAAACCCAGCAACCAACTTGCACACAGCAAATTCTCAACAGCTGTATTGGAATAACTCACGTCATTACATTTTTTAATGCTGTTTTGTTTGAGGGAGATAATGATAGGCTCCAGGACAATGAGAATTGCTCCCTGTTTGTCTTCAAATAGTGGTCACAGGATCTTTAACACCTCCCAGAGGGCAGACTGAGCAGTTTAATGTACCATCTGATAGATGGCACCTCCGACGGTGCAGAGTTCCATCAGAGAAATGGACACAGAAGACATCCTCACAATTTACTGGCACATTTGGGTTAAATTATTGCACAGCCATCTCTGTTTATGTGTGTCTCCTTCATTCTCTCTGTCACTTTCTGTCCCTTTCTCTCTCTCTGTCACTTTCTCGCATGTCATCTCTCTCTTTCTACTCTTTCTCACCTCTGATTTGGAATGGCATAGTTTGAATCAAATTTAGATTTGAGCTCTCTTCTTTCCTCACCTTGAACAGTCCAAAATACTTTCACAGTCAACACCTTTCTAAAATGTATTCACTGCTGTAATGTAGGCCAAGTTGTGGCAATTTGTGAAGAGAAATGTCCCACAAGCTGCAACGCAACAAACCGTTGACATCAACTTTGTAACAAGGTTGATTGAGGAGTAAGCAACAACTCGCGCAGCACTGACCCTCTGACAGTGTGCCACTCCCTCAGTACTGTCTCTCCAACATTGTGGTGCTCCCTCAGCACTGACCCTCCGACAGTGTGGCCCTCCCTCAGTACTGACCCTCCAACAGTGTGGCACTCCCTCAGCACTCACCATCTGGCAGTGTGCCACTCCCTCAGTCCTGACCCTCTGACAGTGCAGTACTCCCTCAGCACTAACAGCCCAAAGTGACAGTGCCATCAGGTTATGTTTAAATTTACAGAGTTAATTATGAAACCTATGACCTTCTGACTCTGAGAAAGGGAAGGTGAGACTACGTGCCCACAGAGCTGTTGCTTACTCCACAGGTAGAAATCCATGGGTGATCTGTCTGGGAATCTGGGACACATGTTGCCTATTCCACCATGTTGGCTGCACACAATCCTCACACGTTCTCATCTGATACGTATATATTCTGATCCATGCCTCTATGCGCAGTCCCATTACTGCTGTGTAGCTTCAGGAAGTTAATGTTAATGGAGAGAACATCCTTGGGTTTGATCATTGCAATGTGTTGAAATTGGTTATTGGGATGAGTGTAAACAGCTTCTGTACTGGCATTTCACAGACAGTCAACTGTACAAAGAACAAAGAAATTACAGCACAGGATCAGGCCCTTCAGCCCTCCAAGCCTGCACCGACATGCTGCCAGTCACAACTAAAACCCCTGCCCTTCTGGAGACCGTATCCCTCTATTCCCATCCTATCCATGTATCTGTCAAAACACCCTTTAAAAGTCACTATTGTATCTGCTTCACTACTTCCCCCAGCAGCGAGTTCCAGGCACCCACCATCCTCTGTGTAAGTGAACTTGCCCCTTCAAACCTTGCCCCTCGCACCTTAAGCCTATGGCCCCTAGTAACTGATTGTTCCACCCTGGGAAAAAGCTTCTGACTGTCCACTCTGCCCATGCCCTTCATAATCTCGTAGACCTCTATCAGGACCCCCTCAATCTCTGTCATTCCAGTGAGAATAACCCAAGTTTCTCCACCCTCTCCTTATATTGAATGGCCTCCATAATAGGCAAAATCATTTCTGTACCCTCCAAAGCCACCATATCCTTTTGGTAGTGTAGCGACCAGAATTGAACATAATATCCCAAATGCAGCCTAACTAAGGTTCCATAAAGCTGCAACATTACCCGCCAATTTTTAAACTCTATGCCCTGGCCGATGAAGGCAAGCATGCCATATGTCTTGTTGACTACCTTTTCCACCCGCTTTGCCACTTTCAGTGACCCATGTACCCGTACACCCAGGTCTCTCTGTCTATCAGTACTTTTAAATGTTCTGCAATTTACTGTATATTTTCCATCTGAATTAGACCTTCTGAAATAATCGCATTTTTCCAGATTAAACTCTATCTGCCATCTCTCTGCCCAAGTCACTGACCGATCTATATCCTGCTGTATCCTCTAACGGTCCCTATCGCTATCCACAATTCCTCCAACCTTCGTGTCATCTGCAAACTTATTAATCAAACCAGTTACATTTTCCTCCAAGTCATTCATATAAATTACAAATAGCAAAAGTCCTAACACTGATCCCTGAGGAACGCAACTAGTCACAGCTCTCCATTCAGAAACACACCCTTCCACAGCTACCCTCTGTCTTCTATGACTGAGCAGTTTTTTATCCATCTTGCAAGTTCACCTCTGAACCCATGCAACTTTACCTTCTGTATCAGCCTGCCATGAGGCATCTTGTCAAAGGCCTCATTAAAGTCCATGTAGACACCATCCACTACCCTACCCTCATCAATCATTTTCGTCACTTCCTCAAAAAACTCAATCAAGTTAGTGAGGCATGACTTTGTCTTCAGAAAACCATATTGCCCCTCACTATTATGCCCACTTATTTCCAAGAGGGAGTAAATCTTGTCTCGAAGAATCCTTCCCAGTAAAGAACTACCAATGACGTAAGGCTCACTGGCCTGTAATTAGTTGAATTGTTCCTGCCTCCCTTCTTAAACAAAGGAACAACACTGGATATTCTCCAATCCGCTGGGACCTCCCCTGCAGCCAATGAAGATACAAAGATTTCCCTCAAGGCCCCAGTAATTTACTCCCTTGCCTCTTCAGTATTCTGGGGTATACCCCATTAGATCCTGGGGGCATGTCTACCTTAATGTTTTTCAAGACCCCCAATATGTCCACCCTTTTGATCTCAACATGACCCAAACTGTCGACACACTGTAGATCAATGAAATGTCATTGGCCTTTGAAGCTGTCTCCTCAGTCACTGTCTTTCTCCTGCAATATCACAATAGCACAATGTGGTTCTAACTCACTCAGGGTAGTCAGAACTGCAGATACTGGAGTCAGAGATAACACAATATGGAGCTGGAGGAACACAGAAGACCAGGCTGCATCGGAGGAGCAGGAAAGTCCCGACCTGAAATGTCAACTTTCCTGCTCCTCTGATGCTGCCTGGCCTGCTGTGTTCCTCCAGCTCCACACTGTGTTATTACAATCTGGCTACTGTGTACCAGAGGGTCAGTGTAGCACAGATACGGTTACACGTTTGGAAGTTCCTGTTGAATCTACTTTCACCTCCCTCTCAGGCGGCGTGTTCCTGTTCACAACAGCTCATAGCTATTCATCTGGACACCCATCAATGAAAGGCCCACCCTGGACCATTGAGACATGGGGACCACTTACAGAAGGTGTGTCTGGAGCCTCACCCAAGGGAACAGTCACCGACTGGAGGAAAGAAAGTGGAAGCATATATTCAGAGTAAAATTGAATGAAGCATTCAGACTTACTTTTGCACATACAGGAAGATTAAGATTCCAGCCAGGAAAACACTGAACAGGATTCCAGCCATGATCAGTCCAACTGTCCATTTATTGGAGTCTTTGCCTGTCAAAGTAGCTATGAATTACAGTGCTATCGTTTTGGAATGGTGCTCTGATGTATCTTGGGAGACAATATACTCCATTTTTACTCTTGAGCAATGTATTTATTGCCCCTTGAGAAGGTGGTGGAGTAGTTTCTTCCTTCTGGATGTAATCTATATATCATTTCTACCTACATTGGCCTGGATAATCCGATGGACAGTTAGTTGCTGGAACACCACAGACTGAAATTGTATGTCAGGTCCCTGCAGAATCCACAAGCAGCTGCCTCCATGGGATTTCTCCAAGAAATTAGAGATTCTGGTTGACAATTCCCTTGCATCTGGAATGCTCTAACAGCCCATTAAAGCCGGAGGCTTTGGAGAGGACCACTTTCTTCAAGTTCATATTTGCCAGGAAATGGCAGATAAATAGCAACCTAGTCTAACATGTGATTAGCTATTAAACTGATTCCCTGACCCTCAACTGACCACACAGCCCCCAACGTCTCACCCAAACCCTAAAATCTCCTGGACACCTGGCAATCACTTCTGCTCAGAACCTTTCCACTCCCTGACAAACCAATGCATTCTGCCCCCACCCCTGCTCCCCATCAACCAGAAAGCCCCACTCCACACAACCAGACATGCCTCCAACCATAAAACCCACTGCCTGATTTGCCAATGGCCTGAAACTCTGACACAACCCACTCTGCTACCAGATGGAACACCTGACAGCCAGCCCTGCTCGCCAACCTGAAATACCCTTCTGCTGATGGTTCTGACACACCCACTCACTGGCCCTGATAGACCCAGATCCCCAGTCAGCATCAGAGCGGAAGTATCCACCCTGGACACCTTCCCCACCCAACACCGCTCTCCTCCACCACCCACATTCACACCAGCCCTTGCTATGTTAAAGTGCCTACTGATATCCAGCTCCCCACTACTGACTGGCCTGACTTGAATTGTGTTCAGTGTTGCCATTGTCACACGTGGAGGTATTGGTCCAAGAGGCTGGGTGTAAAGAACATTTTAAAGGAGGTAGAGAGTGGTGGAGAGGGTGAGGAAGAGGCTTCTAGATTTAAGAGTAAAGAAGGCAAGCAGAGAACAATATTCTCACCTTTGACCCAAAGATACACATTGAACACAGCTGCCCCATGCGAGTTTCAAACCAAGCAGGATGCTCTAACTTCTTCTTTACCCTGATGCCCCATCAGAATCCGTGAACTCATCTCCAGATGCCACTCCTGAGCTGGCGTGACACAAAACCTCTGTGTGTTTGGTTACCACTGATGTTGGCATGGGGCAGGTGCCAGGTGAGGTCTCCGGGGGGGGTTGGAGCTGGCCACACAGACACAGGTGATCCCCTCTGCCCTTGAAGCACATTGTGACTTCTGGGAAATCTCTGGACCATCTGAGGAGGGAATGACGGCAAGTGGTCAAGAATGGTAGAGTTACAGCCTTAATGCTGAAACCTTTGTCAGTGCCTTGCTTCACTCCAAACTCAAGTATCTGAATGCTCTTCCTGCTGGTCCCATCTCCTACATCTAAAGCTCTGGGTCTCCCATGTGTGAATTGGCACCGCATTGTATTCAGTAATCACACTGACTGAACTATTGTCACCCAGTCTGGGGACATCACTTCTTCCAGCCCCTACACTCCTCCGTATCTCTTTAACCTCCTCCAGACCCTACACCCTCTCTATCTCTGTAACGTCCTCCAGCTCCTACACCCTCCCTATGTCTGTAACTTCCTCCAGGACCTACCCACTCCAAAATGTCTACCCTCCTTTAAATTTAGCCTCTTGAACATACCCAGATTTCCATCCCTCTACCACTGGTGGGCATGCCTGCAGCTTTTTGGGACTCTAAGTCCTGAAATTCCTTCCCTAATCATCCATGCCCCTCTTTCTCCTCCTTAAAGATGCTTAGGAACCAATGTTGGTTACCTATCCTGGTGTGGGTCTCTGTATTTCAGTGAGGCGGAAGTTACAGCAGCAAGAAGGTGACCCCTCCTTATGCTAAATGACAGTGAGTAAGCTGCCCTCAGACAGACAGTTCCTGAGTTTTAAGAAGATACAGACAAAGTAAAATACTTACATTCCACGTTCAGGTGGATCGTGTTGGAGCTGCTGTTACCCAACAGGTTTGTCACTGTGCAGTAGAAACTGGCATCATTCCCACGTGTCACTGGAGTGAAGGAGAGAATCTGGCTGCTTGTGTTTAACTGGGTGCTCGTGTTTCCCTCGATCCTGAACCAAGTGTAATGAGATATCGGTGGGACACCTTCACTGGAGCAGGTTAATATGACGTTGTGTCCTTCTCTGATCCCACCTGAGGATCCACTGGTGGACACTGTGGTCTGCCGTGGGGGATCTGGAACAAGAGCAGAGGAGAATCAGCAGGTAATCCCTGTGGCCTGTAACCCTCTTAGATCTCTACACTTCTCCAGTTCCAGCCTCTTGAGTATTTCCTGATATCCATCCCTTGACCTTAAACTACCTGAAGTCCAAAGCTCTAGAATTCCCTTCCTCATTTTTCACCTCCTTCAGATAAAACATGATCCTGACCCACATAAGGAGATCTTCAGTCACTGACTAGAGCACAGTCAAATTGGTTCAACTTAAAATGCCTTTGAAAAGAGTAAAGAGTGTGAAATTGTTTGTATCCATGTTTGCACACATCCACATGCCTGTCCTAGACACTGTAAAGCTGACAGGCTCTTGGGGATATTAATTTTTATCTAGAGATGTGGCTGTGGAATTTCTTGTGTGCAGACAATATCAAACGCAGAACCAGAACAAAAGAGGAGCTGGAGAGTATGATGCTTCCAGGCAAAATACACAGAGAGACATTTGGATTGAAAATGAATGAGGCAATGACCAAAGTAATGGCCCTAAAAGGCAAAGAGGATATCAAGATTTGGGTGCATTGATGTAGGGAGAGTGGATAAATTCCAATACGTTGCTCAATGATAAACGTCAAAGTTACATCCAGGACTGAAATGTGGCTTAGAAAAATAAGAGGAAGCACCGTAATCAGTGACTTCAGTCTCTGAAATCATCACCATGAAGCTGAGAAAACATCAGGTGCAGTCACTAATGTAGAGGGTTGTACTTGATGGATGTGAGAGTCAGATGCTGAAGAAATTAGATGAGAGGAGTGTAACAGCTTTTGAAATGAATATATGACTGGGGATACTCAAATTCAGCTGCTGGAGACCAAGTCGTGGCTTCGAGAAAGATTAGAAGATCAGGAACCAAAAGTGGTGTTATGTCCAGTTAGAGTGAGATGGACCAATCAGTTCCGACACAGAAATGGAGAACTGTCTTTGTCTCAGCAACAATTGTTGGAGAGTGTCAGGTGGTGGATAACAGTGGAGGAGTGGAATAAGGAAGTGTTGAAATCCAGAAAGGAAACAATACAATGCCAGCGGCTCCTCTAAACATATTGTAACAATGAACAAATGTAACAGGAGTCTCACATTGCACAGTGATGGTTATGGAGCTCTCCGATGCTCCGTGGTCATTCTCTGCCACACACTGACAGTCTCCAGTCTCCCTGGATGTATGGTGAGGAATCTCCAACCACAGCTCATTGTTAGAACTTGTTCTGTTCATTCTGGCATTGAGACGTCTCCATGTCAGGTTAGAAACAGGGAAGCTCTCAACAGAGCAGATTATCACTGCAGCTTTTCCCTCAGTAATATTGATTGATGAATCTCTAATCATCTTAAAAGAAGTAATTGACAGATTCCGTGGACCATCTAAAAACAAATAAGTAATAGTTAACACACGTTTGACTGTGAAGCATTTTGAGAGATCCTGATAATATTAAAAATGTGAAATCAATATATGATCCTTTGACACAAAGCATACAAACCAGGAAAACACTACAGTTCAGTACCAGAGGGTACAGCAAACTCATTGGGTTAATAATGAAGGTGTGCAACACTCAGGGTCAGTATTGAGGGAAGGCAGCACTGTCTGTGGGTCCATCTGATTATCAGTGCCCCTCGGGGTCCTACAGTTCACTGTGTATTCCCTTGACATTTTAATTGCGCTGAAAACGCGTCACCTCACATTTATCTGTGTTGAATTCCATTTGCCACTGATCAGCCTGTCTATATCATCCTGCAATCTAAGACTATCCTTCTCACTATTTATCAGCTCACTGATTTTTGTATCATCCACAAACTGATCTGACTGATCAACCCTCCTACATTCATGTCTCAATCTTTTATACATACATCGATCAGTGAGAGGCACAACAGTGATCCCTGTGGAATCCACTAGACACAGGTTTCCAGTCACAAAAACACCCTTTGAAAATCACCCTCTGCTTCCTGCCACTTGTCCAGTTCTGGATCCAATTTGCCAACTTTCCTTAGATTCCTACTCCTATCAGTCTCTTAAGTAGGACCTTATCAAAAGCCTTGTTGAAGTCCAAGCAGACAACGTTAAATGCATTGCCTTTCATTCTTGAACATGGAAACTCATTGGCCAGGCCACCAGTCCTCTGGCAGAAAAACTGGAAGTATTTGCCAGTGCCCATGCTATTCCCTCTCTTGCCTCACCGAACAGTCTGAGATACACTTCATCTGGTCCTGGCATTTTCGGCCTGCCAGACCATCAGAACCTCCTCTCTGTCAATGCTGATTTTTTTCATTCCTCCTCCCTGATTTCTATACCCAAATTGTCCACCTCGCTAGTTAACACCGGCCCAAAAGGTTAATTCAGAAACCGAACTATGTCCTCCAGGTCCACACACAAATGAACACCGTGGTCCTTCATGGGCCCAACTCTTGCCCAAATTAGTCTTTTACCCTTTTAAAAGAAGTTGGGATGTTCCTGCATTTTATCTGCCATTATCCTTTCATGCCCCCATTCTGTTCTCCCAATCATTTTCTTAACATCTGTCTTACATATTCCATAATCCTCTAGATCTTTTGTTTAAGCATAAAATTCCCCTTTTCTCTTTATCCAGTCTTGAACATCCCTCAACATCCAGGGCTCACAGGATTTGTTGGTCCCACCTTTTATCTTTCTTGGGAAATTGTGCACCTGTACTCTCCCTAATTCCTTTTGAATGTGTCCCACTTTTCTGACACAGATTTACTGAAAAGCATGTCTTTGAGTCCACTCTTGCCAAGTCATATCCGATCGTATTAAAATCAGCCATCCCCAGGTTTAGAACTTCGAGTTCAGGTCAATCCTTGTCCCTTTCCATGATGAGCTTGAATCTAACAGAGTTACAATTGTTGTCTATAAAATGCTCCCCTGCAGATATTTCAACCAGTTGTTTTGCTTCATTGCTCAGAGGTAAGTCCAGGACCATCGCCTCTCCTTTAGGGCCTTCCATGTAGTGGCTTAAAAAGCTGTGCTGGATGTATCCTAAGAATTCCGTTAGCTCTGAGCCTTCCGTACTCTGACAACTCCAGTTAATTTTGTGAAGGAAGAAATCTCCCACTGTTACTATCTTATTCCTTCGACACTCTCTGAAATTTGCCGACGTACCTGCTCTTCTATTTCTCTCTGACTGTTCGGGAGCCCATAGTGTACACTCAACAGTGTGATTGCTCCATTTTGGTGTCTACGTTTTACTTAATGGCTTCACCTGAGGAGCCTACTTACAGTCATCCCTCCTTACTGCTGTAATTGATTCCCTGCTCAGTTTCGTAACATCTCCTCCTGTTTTACCTCTTTCCCTCTTCTAGCTGAACATCCTGTATTCTGGAATATTGAGTTGCCAATCCTGTCCCTCTCTCAACGATGTCTCAGCAACAGCAAAGGCAATATACCCTATATTTTAATTTGTGCCCTCACCAATTGTTCATTAGACTCTTTGCCTTCCAACCTTTCCAATATCCATGTGCCTTTACAGGACCATACTTCCTGTCTGTTCCTGACTCTCTTGCTGTCTATTCCAGTTCTGGCTGCGCATCTCCCCTTGCTGAGCCATCCCTCAGGATCTCAATCTGCTGCCAAGTTAGTTTAAACCTTTCCCAGGAGGACCAGCAAACCTCCCCACACGGATGCAGGTCCCATTCCGGTTCATGTGCAACCTGCCTGCCTTGTACAGGCCCCACCAGCCCCAAAGAGTCCCAATGTCCCAGAAATCTAAAGCTCTCCCTTGTGCACCATCTCTCCAGCCACATATTAACCTGGATGAACCACCTATTTCTACATGCACTAGCATGTGGGAGTGGAAGCAATCCAGAGATTACAACTTGTGAAATCCTTTTGTGCTCTGTCTACATAAAAATACCTCCAAATTCAGCTTGCAGCACCTCACCCCTTTTCGTCCTGATGTTGTCCCACAATCTCAGTCTACTACCCTCCGATGTAGATGTTGAATGCTGTGTACACTCTCATTGCACAGTGATGGTTTTGGACCCCTCCATAACTCCATGGTCATTCTCTGCCACACACTGATCGTCTCTCTGTTACATTCAGTTTCTCTGGATATAATGTGAGGAAATAACATGTTTCCTGAATGTTAAAATATTGTCAGATTGTTGCTGTACACAGGACAAATGGATCCAACCAAAAAAGAAAACTGGAACAGATAAATCTACAGTTTTCTGCGCAGAGGCTGCTTGTTGAATTGTGTGACTGCAATTTGCATCACCAATTTCCATCAATACAGTCTGAATGCTTGTGTGTGTGAGTGTGTGTTCTTGTATGTGTAGACCTGAGAGACTTTGAAGTCTGTGTAAACTCACATTGCACAGTCATGGTTATGGAGCCCTCCACTGATCTCTAGTTATTCCCTGCCACACACTGATAGGCTCCAGTCTCCCTGGATGTAATGTGAGGAATGTCCAACCACAGCTCATTGTTGGAACTTGTTCTGTTCATTGCGGCATTAAGATGTCTCCACATCAGGTTAGAAGCTGGGAAGATCTCGACACAGCACATTATTACTGCAGCTTTCCTCTCAATTACATTGACTGATAAATCTTTAATCCCATCAAGGGAAGGAATTGAGACATTCTGTGGTGGGTCTAAAAGCAAATAATAATCAATTAATTACAGTGACTGTGAAGCACTTTGACAGACTCTCAGAATATGAAGAATAAGATATCAATGGAGTTTCCTTCTGCACAAATCACACAACTGAGGCAGATGCTTCTGTTCAGTATGAAGAGAGTAGGGTCATAGAGTTGTACTGTGTGGAAACAGACTCCTCGGTCCAACTCATTCGTGTTGACCAGATATTCTGAGTTCATCTAGTCCTATTTGCCAACATTTGGCCCTTATCCCTCGAAACACATCCTACTCCTATACCCATCCAGATGCCATTTAAATGTGGTAATTGTACCAGCCTCCAACATTTCCTCTGGCAGCTAATTCCATACACACACCACCCTCTGCATAGAAGCATTACACCTCTAGGACCCTTTTAAATCTTTCACTCTCACCTTAAACCTATGCCCACCAGTTTTGGACTCACCTACCCTGGGAAAATGCACTCTGTTATGCACCCAATCCATGCCCCTCATGATTTCATAAACTTCTGTAAGGTCACCCTCGGCCTCCGATGTACCAGAGAAAATAGTCCCAGCCTATGAAGCCTCTCCCTGTAGCACAAGCCCTCCAACCCCGAAAACTTCACTGTCAAAGAGCCAGTACTGATGGTGAGTTGCGTTGCCGGAGGGTCAGTATTGAGGGAGTGCTGCACTGTGAGACGGTCAGTACTGAGGGACTGCCATACAGTCTCAGAGTCAGTGCTGAGGAGTGCCACACTGATGGATGGTCAGTCATTGACGGGATGCTGCACGTTGGACAGTCAGTGCAGAAAGAAGGCCTCGCAGTCTGAGTGTTGGAGCTGAGGGAATGCAACTCTGCCATCTTTAATGTGTCAAAACTGTCTCTGCCCTCTTAGTCTGAGATTACTCAATTGAGCCCTGGTGTGCAGCATATTGGGAATTGTGGGATCTTGCTGTGCACAATATCAGCTATTTTGTGAAAGTTGAATGAAGGATGTCTATACTTACATTGCACTGTCAGTACGAGGGTCTGCACTGATGAAACAGTTGGATAACTCACTCTGCAGGTGAGATTTTGTCCCTGGTGTCTGAGTGATGGTGTCAGGCTCAGAACAGAAGTATAGGTCAGAGTGACACCATGCTGAGTTACAGTGTTTGAGACTGATCCAGGTACTGCAGTGGGAGTGTCCCAGGTTAAGGCAGGAGCTGTTCCTTTGCATGTTGTGTTGAAGGTGCAGCTTAAGTTTGCACGCTTCCCTGCAATAATTTCCACAGGGAATGTCATGGGTTTATCTGTGAAATCTAACACACACAGGATGGACGTTTTTAGATATATAAGATGTGAAGCAGCAGTTCAAATAGAAATGTCAGTCCTACATGAGAAGGCACATTTACCAAAATAAACTCAGAACTGAGGGTTAGCACCGAGGTTCGACAAGTGCACCTGACATATAGGTAAACCTCTCCATGGGTCAGAACATGAAGTGAAAATACTTTTTCCATTTATCAAAATTGCTAATCAACTCCTTTATGTCCCTTGAGTTTTGAAGAGATAGATCTATTTGACTGATCATGTCTGTATGGATTCTCTGAGAATTTTGACATGCAGCCTGCTGATATGTAAACAATAGTATCTTTCTAACTTCACCATAACCTCCTTACCCTTTTCCTCCATCACCCTGTGCACTATTTGTGTTTAAATACACACCCAGTTTCCATCTGAAAGCCTCAATTGAACAGTGACCTTTCGTTCTTGATTCTTTAATGACCATGACCAGTTTTGCGCTGTATGCTCTGTCTAAACCTCCTCTCAGCCTTTTCCTCTCCAAGGAAAGCAGGCCCAGGTTTGTCAATCTGTCCTCATAACTAAAGTTTCTCATTCATGGAATCATTCTCATAAACCACTTCCACATGCTATGTATTCACATCCTGTTAATGAATACTATAATTCTGAGTTCATTATTAACAGGTCTCTCTACCTGTCCTGCCACCTTTACTATCGTCTGCATGTACACACTCTGGTCTCTTTGCTCTTGATCACACTTTAATTGTTATGTTTGTTCTCCAGTGTTTCTCCAGTTCTTTGTACTCTTTGTACCAAAGTATTTCACCTCCTCCTTCTTAGTGTTGAAATTCATCTGCTGCCTTACCAGCCACTCCATCACCCTGTCAAAGTCCATTTCCACACTGATCTCCTTTCAAACCACTCAATTTTTATCCTGTTTTCAAATTTAGAAAATGATCTGGTTGTTAAGAAGGGTTACAAGACACGCTATATTAACTCTGCTTTCTCACAGTGGATGCTGCCAGACATGCTGAGATTCACCCGAACTAAACCTTTTTTTTTCTTTATCTTAATTTTGATCTCCTTTGTCATTCAGGGAGCTCTGGGTTTATTCGTCCTCTTTTCCCTACTGAGGGAATATTCCTTTACTATGTCCAAACAATCTACTGTTTAAAGTAGCCCATTGTTCAGCTCATGTTCCTCCTCTTAGTCTTTGGTTTCAGTGAGGGTTACAGTCCTGCTGAGTCCTTGTCCCTGTAATGGACCAGACCAGACCAGACCAGACTCCCGCAAAATATTTTCAGAAGGTAGCCTGGACCCTAACTTTTTCTTATTTTAACAATAGATGTGAAGTGCATGTTCCAGATGTGATGTGACTGATCAAACTACTTGACTTTAAGAAGAACACAATTTATTTAAACACAGCAGTTAAAATACAAAGAAAAGAAAGAGGACTTTAGAATAACAACGCTTGGAAAACTCAACCAAGGAATAGATACATTACCACTTACTAATCAACTGTTCCAAAATAGTAACATTCCATAAACACACCCCCTTGACAGAAAGGTAAATTCAGACACAGATTCTGGCATGCAATTCACCAATCCAGGAAGAAACTGCATCAAGGGAAATTTCAGAGAATGTAGCAACTAGGAATCAGTTTACTGAAGCTCCAACTTTTCTGGGACCCAAAGTTTCTGACTGCTACAGCTAAAAAAATCTAGAAAGATTGATCTGTGAGAACTAACCAACTCCCCTTCCATTTTTACAACAGTTTTAAAAAGAAAACCTGAAGGCCTCATAACTTATAGAATTAAGCGGTCTGGCATCGTCACTTGGGTATCTCTGCCTTTACAACCTCTCTTCAAAAATAACGTTGGACAAAATAGCCTTTTTAAAGTGACATCACTGTCACAGAGTCATTGGAGCCTACTCTCTACCAGTTCATTTTTCTCCCTCAGCATTTATAAATGTCATTTTGTCACTCCCATCCCACACCTTATGACACAATGATCATTGTCCCCTAAATAATCCCTCACTGTCACTCTGCCTCCTTGGTCATCTCATACCCAAGAATCAGGTCCAGCAGTGACTCCTTCCTTGTTGGACTGGACACATACTGCTGTAGGGAATTGTCCTGAAAACAATCTAGGATCACTTGTCCCTCACTGCCCATTTTCACTGCCATGATCACAGTCTACATTTCGAAAATTAAACCCTGTTTCAGAATTCAAAACTTTCTCCCACAATCTGATTTCTCCAATTCAATGAGTAATTTATATTTTTGAGCCATCTGCCTTTTTGAGTATTTATGCACACAGGTTTTAGTTTTCTCATATTGTCTCCTGGTCCCAACCCCTCGGCTCAATGAGTATAAACCTTCCCCACAGCACCAACAAAATGCCAAACATCCACCTTCCTACTTATGATGTTCGACACGATATGAACACACCCTCTAGCTGTTCTCACTCACCCAGAGGGATTGTCCCTTGACTCAGGCAGCAGGGAGTCAATGCACTATCTTACAGTCACAGTGACTGCTGCAGAAATATCTGTCTGTTCCTGAGCTAAAGAATCTCCTCTCGGTGCTGCTCTTCCACTCTTCCCTCAGCTCTCCTGTACAGCTGGGCCACCCATTGTACCATGGCCTTGTGTATTGCTGCATTCCTCCAGGGAATCCATCACCACCACCAAAATCCAGATGGAAAAGCAGCTGGAGAGTGGGACCTCTGAGAGCTCCTGCACTGCCAGCCTGTTTCTCTTGGCTTGCCATGAATTCACACACTCCCTTTCTGCCTGCTTACCCTAGCGTGTGGTATGACCACCTCCCTGAATGTGCTATCCGCATTGCCTCAGAGACACGGCTCAGTGATGTAGCTGCTGCTCTAGGTCTGAAAACCAGTGTTTAAGCTTGTGCAGCCGCTGTAACTTCCTGTACTTGGGCTGTTCCAGACCACAAGAAATGTCGATGATACACTGTATGCCAGAGGACATGGGTCTATTTGGCCAAGTTAATGTTTCCATATCTTATACATTTAACTTTCATTAATTTCATTTACTTTCACCTTATTCTTGTACTATTAACTAATAACTGATGATTCGTGGAAAGTAGGAATTCGTGGTCTATTTTTACATATTTTCTTTCCCCTTTTTGCATGTAATTTCTACCTTCCCAATTCTCATTTACAAATTTACATTTTTCAGTATGAACTGGCGTGGAAACTCAGACCTTACAGCAGCTTATCAAAATATAATTAACGAGTGTCTCCGCTGTGATGTCACCCTGAGACATTTTTTCCAGAAGCAGCCTAGCTCCTAGGATTGATGCTCCCTTGCAGGCCTGACCTCCAGCATCTTAAAGGTGATGACCATTTACGCTGGGGTTTGATGCCTGTGACTTAGGGCTGGGTATGGTCTTATTGCAAAATGAGAAATGGAGATAACGAAGCCATTAGAGCACTTTTCTCAGAAATTGAATCAATATCAAAGGAATCACTTTACACAAGAAAAAGAAAATCCTTTCTTCTTATCACCTCTTAAACATGTCAATGTTTAGACTATCATTACCACAAAGAAACACTCACATATACTGATCAGAATCCATTGGCCTTTGTAGACAAATCTAATAATGAAAATGCCAAACTGTTTCAGTAGGGTTTGCTCATTCAACCATATAAAGAATTATGTACATGGCCAGAACTGACAATATTACAATATTAAGCAACTTTTGATGGACCATGTGATTTCGGGGCATTGCTCAATGTTAACGTAAGCTGTGACTCAACTGATCATTATTGAAATGTCAAGAAACTTTGGAAAAGAGTGCAGTAAATCTTTTAAGAGGGATTAGTGGAAGGTATATGGGTTTAATTGCTGGACAAACTTGGTTTGGGACAAATGGGACAAATGAGCTGGACTGTTACTTCTTCTGAAACACCTAAATCTAACTGACTTTCCATCTGTCTGAAGATATTCTATCTTTCTGAGGTGGATAGTATTTCATATCTCGTCAATATAAAACATATTTTATGCTTTGATTATGGATACGTAGTCCATGGGTGATTTGTTTCCCCTCTTTGACTTTTAAACGAATATCATCTCTGTCAGATTGGATGCTGTTTAATATGTGAATGTTTTTGTGCAGGACTAAAAGGGCATTGTTTATCATAGAATATAATACCTAAAGCATGGAAACTGGCTCATGGGCCAACTAGTCCACTCTGACCCTCAGAGCATCTCACCCAGACCCAGACCCATCCCTTGATAACTGACCTAACCTACAAATTCCTGAACATTACGGGCAATTTAGCATGGCCAATTCACTGAGCCTGCACGTCTTTGGACTGTGTGAGAAACCGGAGCACCTGGAGGAAACCCACACACACACGGGGAGAATGTACAAACTCCACACAGACAGTTGCCTGAGGGTGGACTCGAGCCTGAGTCCCTGGTGCTGTGAGGCAGCAGTGCTAACCACTGAGCCACCTTCTATTTCTATCTTCACTGGCACGTGGCACTGGGAGGAATCCAGAGATCTGGATCATTGTAGTGCCAATGGCAATACTGGGTAAATCTCAGGTCAGGCCATTTGGTGGAGGATATCAGGAAGCACTTTCTTCACGAACTGAGATGGAAATCTGGAACTCTCACCAACATTCCTTATCCACCCCACAAAAAAAAGCTCTAATGGAAAATAAGAAGAGACAATGCAGCGTGGACAATGTGCAGGAAAGTAATGTTAAATTGGGGAAGATGTGCAGATCATTGAGGGAGATCATTGAGGGTGGGCTCTCCCATGGTAGCAGGTGAGGTAGTGTGCAGGTGGCTGGGGTTGTTGGTGTAGCAGGACATGTGGCTGGCAGCAAGGCAGGACTGGGGGCATTGTCAGGTCTAGGCTGGGGGAATTCAGGTCATTGGCTGATTGGGCAGCAGGTCTCATCTCAGTGGTTCAGGCCAACGGTGGAGATGAGGTTTTGAGTTGGGAGGTGTGTCTGGGTGGGTGGAGTGCGGGCTGTCCTGCAGAGGAGCAGCAGAATGGCATTGGATTGTTAGGAAGTGGGAAGGTGCCTGGTCAGAGCAGGAGTAGTTGGAGGTTGGGTGATCAGTTTAGTAACTAATTGGATGCTAGTACAAGCTTTTAATTGTCTGAACATAAAGAAAGTGCTCGCCTCTGAAACTCTGACTTGAACGGGCTCTGTCAGAGCATTCCAGACACAGGGAAATTGCCGATTGGAGCTTCCAATTTCCTGGACAATTGGCATGGATGCATCTGCAGGGATGTGGGATTCTGCAGGATCCTGCCACACAACTCCAATCTGCGGTGATCCAGCAACCAACTGTCCATCGGAATATCCCGGCCAATGTAAATTCAAATGATACACAGATTACATCCAAAAGAAGTGAATATATTGCTTATATTATCACAGAATCATCAGAAATGTGTTGATTGCTCTGTTGAAGGTAATGTGACTGCCAGCTTGTGCACAACAAGATCCCACAAACAGCAATGTGATAATGAACTGATGATTGATTAATTAAGTGAGTTTTGTTTGACGCAAAGACAGAGATTATAAAGTGAGTCACTAATGCTCCATTATTGAAGGAACACCACCTTTTTTTCCCAGTCTGTGCATGCAAGATTACAGTCTCAAGCTCCAAAATGGTTGCCTCTTAACTGCCCTCCTCCCTCAGTGTGTGTGGTTTAGGAAAATGACACCCCACAACTTTTCAAGGGACACTGAAGAAGGGAGATTAAATGTCAACATTGCTCGAGAATAAATTCTGAAAAATGGAGCACATTGCTTCTCAAGATACACCAAAGCGTTATTCAAGCATGGTAATTAATGGCTGTTTTTACAGGTACAGACTCCAATAAATGGACAGTAGGACTGGTCATGACTAGAATCGTATTGAGTGCTTTCCTGGTGAGAATCTTAATCTCGCTGAGTGTGGAAAAGTAAGTGTGAAAGGTTCATTCAATGTTATTCTAAAATATTTTCTTCCACTTTCATCCCTTCATTTGGTGACTGTTCCCTTCTGGTGAGGTCCCAGACACTTCTTCCGTGAATGGTTCCCCATGTCCCTATGATCCGGAGTGGGCCTTTCATTGTGTGTCCAGATGAAAACTGGACTTACAACAACCACACTGTGATATTGTGATATTGCAGGTGAAAGACAGCAATTGAGCAGATGGCTTCAAAGATCAGTGACATTGCATGGACCTATAGTCAATTTTCTGCACAACACCAGGGAAACAAGAAGCTGTTTACACTCACTTCAAAGCTTTAAGCTCAGCATTTAAACAATGCAACGTGTTGCAACTGACAAATCCAAGGATTTTCTCTGCATTAACATCACTTTTTCGAAGCTGCCAGCAGTAACAGGGCTTTGCACAGGTGAGTCATAGAATCCCTATAGTGTGGAATCAGGCCATTCGGCCCATCAAATCCACACCACCCGTCCACAGAGCGTCCCACCTAGTCGGCATATCCCCGGACATTGTGGGCAATTTAGAATGGCCAATCTACCTAACCGGCACATCTTTGGAATATGGGAGAAAACCCATGCAGACGTAGGGAAAACTCCACGCACACAGTTTTCTGAGGTTGGAATGGAAACCGGCTCCCAGGTGTTGTGAGGCAACAGTGCTAACAATGCCACACACACACATCAGCCTGCCCCCAAGACAAACAAGGATCAAATCCAGCCAAACTGAATGTGGAACAGCGTGTGGAAGTTGTGCGCAGCCAAGATGATTGAAAGGCAACGTCTGTCCCAGACTCCCAGACTGATGACCCACGGATTTCTATCTGTAGAGTGAGAAATAGCTCAGTGGGCAGCACTCTCACCTTCCCTTTCTGAGTCAGAAGGTCATGGGTTTAATAACCAACGCCACAAATTTAAAGATAACCCGATAGCACTGTCACTTGGAGGGTTAGACTGAAAGTGCAGCCCTTGTCCTAAAGAAGGGTCATTATATTCCAAGCATAAACTGAAAGCACTCTAGTTGGAAGCAGTTTTTAACACTTTATTTAAACAATACTGTCTGATTACAAAAAGCAAATAATTTTTGAGTGTAAACCAGAAAGCTGGTGAAATTTACAAATGGAAGCGTAGCAATATGGTGATTAAATAAAACCTTTATCCTAATCGTCCAGCTTGTGGAGGAGAGTAGTAATCAAGTCACGAAATGTACTGACACTAGCCTACTCCAAAACCTTAGGTACCAACATTAATTAACCCATAAGACTCATGAAACAAACCCGAGGCTGTGTAGCTTTCCACTGACTGTTGGGTATGAACTGTTGAGCATTAACAGGTATATTCACTTACCTGAAATGTGAAGCTGGGTTACGGGATCGTGGCTGTATTTATACTTTCCATTAAATTCGACTCTGAAAAAATAAGGTCATCTTGCCGCCTGATGTTGTTTATAATCAGGGAACAGTTTCCGTCTTTCAGGTGCCCAGACAGTCGGGTCCCATGGCGGAATTGTGGCGTCTCTTGCCTGTGATCCCCGGAGTGAAAGGCTATCGACGATGTGACCTGTTTCTCGTTATTAAACCAGATTCTATTTCGATGTTGGTCTGCCAGATGTGAAGGATACCTGTAATGACATGGAATCTGTGCGCAGGAACCTACCTGTGCTGTCACCTCATGTGGAGTGTGGGCTTTCCAGTCTTGTGCCAGTCCAGCTGGGGAGAGAAATATCAGTATTTAGCTCTGAACAGGCTGTAGATTATTAGACTCGATATCAACTCACTCCATCACCGGTACAGGGTGGTTGCAGTAAGGACCATTTGCAATTCACAAAGGGATCTTCCCAAGGTTACACTGCAGATGGAGGGGAATCCTGGATACAGAAGTGGACAAGTTCATTCTACCTTGGCTCATGGTAATTACAGACTCCCAAACTAATTCGTACTACTCCTAACATGAGGGTTCTGTGTGGTAGGACAGTGTTAGTATTGGGATTCAGGAAGCACGCAATACTTAGAGGATGAGATAGTAGGAACTGCAGATGCTGGAGAATCTGAGATAACAAGGTGTAGTTGCAGCAGGCCAAGCAGCATCAGAGGAGCAGGAAAGCTGGCGTTTCGGGTCTGGGCCCAGGGTCCAGGTTATCACTTAGAGGATGGCTTGAGAACAATGACGAGACAGACCAGAGAGACGACGGATAAAGGTTAAGTATGAATCTCATTAGAATCCCTACATTAGAATCCCTACAGTGTGGAAACAGGCCCTTCGGCCCAACAAGTCCACACCGACCCTCACAGCATCCTTCCCAGACCCATCCCCCCATAACCCACACACTCCTGAACACTATGGGCAATTTAGCATGGCCAATCCACCTAGCCTGCACATCTTTGGACTGTGGGAGGAAACCAGAGCACCACGCAGACACGGGGAGAATGTGCAAACTCCACACAGACAGTCACCTGGGGTTGGAATCGAACCCGGGTCCCTGGCGCTGTGAGGCTGCAGTGCTAACGGAATACGACACAGGTCACAGAAACAAGCCGTTCAACTCAATTAGTCCTTGCTGCTGTTTATTCTCTTCTTGAGCCTCCCATGACGGACATCAAAGGCCTCAATTCCCTTCTCTCTTGTATATACATCCAGTCCCACCATTAAGTATATCGATATGATTCGCCTCGACTACACCCTATGGAAGTGAGTACCACATTCTGCTCAGGCTGAGTGATGAGGATTCTCCTGAATTCACAGTTGGGTTTCATGTGGCTGTCTTATATCAGTAGTGATATCAGTAGTAATATCAGGGATGTTTAGGTTAGGTGGTTTAGACATGGGGAAACCAGGTTTAGGGAAAATGGGTCTGGGGTGGGGTGCTCTTCAGAGGGGTGGTGTGGACTTATTGGGCCGAACGGCCTGTTTCCACACTGTGGGATTCTGTGGATTCTATAAATAGTTCTCGGTGCTTCCCCAAGAATGGTTTCACAGGTCGGTGCAACATCGAGGGCCAAAGGGCCTGTACTGCGCTGTAATGTTCTATGTTCTATGTTCTAAGAGGATGTATTCCTCCTGAACTCACTGTGTCAAAACCTTTCAGAGAAACATCACTAAGGTTACCCGTCAGCCTCCTCTTTCAGCCGCAAAGACCAGTCTGTCAGTCCTTTCCTGATGTATTGATCCACATATTTCTGGGATCCACCACATTAATTTTCTGTGCACTCTCTCAAATACCGCTAGCTCCATTTCATAATGTGCTGATCAGGATTGCACACAGTACTGCATGTGTGGTCTGACCAGGGTTCGATACAGGTTTAACAACGTGTTCCTCCATTTCAATTGTGTCCCTGCAGAAATAAAGTGCTGTGTTTGGTTTGTTACTGTGTGGCTTTGCATCTCCATGGAGCAGCGATTAATGATTGATGCATTTGTACAACACGGACCCTGTGTTCCACAACACCACCTGACCGACATCTTCTACTGAAAAACTGACCTTCCTATTTTTCCTGCCACTGTTTATTCATTGTCATTTGTTGGCTTGGACTTGATTGTTACTGAAAAAATGATCTGTGCTTTTGAAGTATTTCATTTTGCGCTCATCAGGACAGATTCAAGAATGCCAAATTTCAAAGGGGACAATAATCCATACCGCATGAAGAAAGTTTCCCAGTTCATTTTCAGGCAGATTCTGGTCATGACATGCCATGGAGAATTTATCAGGGAACAGTCATCACCTCAATAAAAAAAAATGAAAATAATGTAGATGCTATAAATCATAAAGAAAAACAGAAATTGCTGAAAAAGCTCAGCAGGTCTGGCAGTATCTCTGGAACTGAGGAAGGGTCACTTGACTTGCAATATTAACTCTGATTTCTCTCCAAAGTTATCGGTTCAACATTTTGTCAAAAATTAAAGCAGCCAACTTGACTCTGATTGATCATGGTGTTACTGGAGATTGAAGGGAAAATATTGTAGATGTTTGAAATCTGAGCTAGCTGTGAGAAAATTACAGAAATTGAGAGAAAGTTTGTGGAGAGGGAAACAGAGTTCACAAAGAAGTCTGAAAGGTGTTGGATAAAAGGTATCAGAGATAATAGGAACTGCAGATGCTGGAGAATCTGAGATAACAAGGTGTGGAGCTGGATGAACACAGCAGGCCAAGCAGCATCATAGGAGCAGGAAATCTTGACGTTTCGGGCCTAGACCCTTCATCTACTAACCTCATCCCGCCTCCTTGACCTGTCCGTCCTCCCTGGACTGACCTATCTCCTCCCTACCTCCCCACCTACACTCACCTTTACCGGTTCCATCCCCACCTCTTGGACTTGTCTGTCTCCTCTCCACCTATCTTCTCCTCTATCTATCTTCTATCGGCCTCCCCCTCTCTCGCTATTTATTTCAGAACCTTCTTCCCCTCCTCCATTTCTGATGAAGGGTCTAGGCCTGAAACGTCAAGCTTTCCTGCTCCTGTGATGCTGCTTGGCCTGCTGTGTTCATCCAGCTCCACACCTTGTTATCTTGGATTAGAGGTATTTTGTTTTATAATTTTGACAGAGGTGCAGAGGGACAGATGACATAGAGACCCAATGCAATCGGCAAATGGGTTGGTAATCCTGCAGAAGAAAAGTCACAAAGAGGTGTAAATTGAAGTGTGAAAAGGAGAGAATTAGTCCATGCTCTACATTGCTGTATTGTTGATTTCGATGTAGCATCAGAGACTGATTTCTCCCCAAGCTCAGCCCTGACCCTACTCTAGAAGACACTCTGAAACACTTGAGCAAAGTGCCTCCAGCCTGAGCTCTGCAGGCGTTGAGAACAACGATAAAAATCGAGCTGAATGTTTGACACCTTTCTTCACTGACCGCTTTTCCTTCCTTCTCTATCGGTTATCTTATACCCTTACCAAGGTTTCTAGCTCACTGAGAGTGGACAGGAAGTGCGATACTGAACAGCCTAACTATTTTAGGGGATGTGGTTTACCTTCATGAGCAATTCTGATGAAAATCAACAAAATGCACAAATTTCAGAAAATTTCAATTGAATATGCCACTTCAAAACAAGTATAATTCCTTAGTTTTTATCAAGGCTCACTCCCCAAGTACAGATCATGATTTTGTGACTTCCATTGGCAAACAAAGTCTCAGTTTTATGATAATCACCAGAGATCTGCCATCCCCCATCTCTACTCTTCACTCTTTGCCTCTGTAACCCCCTCTAGATCTGCAACGTACTCTGTGAGATCTCTGTGCTCCTCCACCACTGTTGTCAGACTGAGAGCCAGTGTATATTAAGAATCATAGAATCCCTACAGCGTGGAAACAGGCACTTCGGCCCAACAGGTCCACACCAACCCTTGGACCATCCCACCCAGACTCAACCCCCTACAACACACCTAATCTACACATCCCTGAACACTATGGACAATTTAGCATGGCCACTCCAACTAGCCTGCACAGCTTTGGATTGTGGGTGGAAACCGGAGCACCCAGAGGAAGCCCATGCAGACACAGGGAGAATGTGTAAACTCCACACAGACAGTCGCCTGAGGGTGGATTCAAACCCAGGTCCCTGGCGCTGTGAGGCTGCAGTGCTAACCACTGAGCCACCGTTTTACGCCTATCAGTGAGCACAGGGTGATGTGTGACCCAGACTTGGCATGAGTGTGTACGTTGGCTCACCGCTGAATTGGTTCCCAATCAGCTTTCCGGAAGAAAGTCTTTGTGAATTATTAATCAAACAGAAGTCTGTCCGAGCTGATGATGTCATTACCTTGGAGGAGTGACAGCAGGAAGTAAGTTTTCCCAATCACTGTCCTCTCCCAGATATTTCATCAGCTTCTCCCCCTCAAGCTCTGAAAGAGAAAGGAGTTCATAAGGCCTCACTTCTTAGCCGACAGCTCATTATACAATGTCCTCACAGATTATTTTGATTCTCTGTGGGATGATAGGGTCTCAGCAGAGAGTTACAGGGCTTCCAGAAAGTAAAACAATGAACAACTTGATTTTCTATGGTGCCTCTCACCTCCTTAACATCTGCCAAATCTCCTGTCTCTACACTTGCCTTGTCTGTTGGTGGAGAAAAATGTTCTGTATGAGCGAGTTGAGCCTTATGGCCAGATCATAATCAGCAGAAATCTTTGAAGACACCACTCACTGGAATAACAAGGTGTGGAGCTGGATGAACACAGCAGGCCAAGCAGCATCATAGGAGCAGGGAAGCTTGACGTTTCGGGCCTAGACCCTTCATCAGAAAGGGTCTAGGC
>JAHRHZ010000171.1:307828-325278 GCA_024137785.1 Ginglymostoma cirratum
CTTCGTACTGACCCTCTGACAGTGCGGCACTCACTTCGTACTGAGCCTCTGACACTGCGCCACTCCCTTCGTACTGACCCTCTCACACTGCGCCACTCCCTTTGTCCTGACCCTCTCACACTGCTGCACTCACTTCATACTAACCCTCTTGCCAGAATTGATTGCCAGCTCATTTTCACATCACCAATTTGTGCGCAGCAAGATTCCCAAGCAGCAACCTTGTTTCATCTAGCATTGAAGTTCATTGGGTGGTAGGGAAAGGTAAATGGAATGTTGCCCTTTATTTCAATGGGAATGGAATGTATATGTTGGGAGATTTTCCTAAAACTATGGAAGGCACTTGTCAGAACACATCTTGAATACAGAAAACAGTTTTGGGCCCCCTATCTAAGGAAAGATCGACTGCATTGGAAGGAGTTCAATGAAGGTTTATTTGACTCATACCTGGAATGAGGAAAGGCTAGACAGAGTTAGCCTATATCCTCTAGAGTTTAGAAGAATCAGAGGTCACTTCATTGAAACCTATAAGACTGGGTAGAAGTGATGGCCTAGCGGTATTACCACTGGGATAGCAAGAACTGCTGATGCTGGAGTCAGAGATAACACAGTGTGGAGCTGGAGGAACAGAGCAGGCCGGGCAGCATCAGAGGAACAGGAAAGCTGACATTTCAGGTCAGGACCCTTCTTTCCTGCTCCTCTGAGGTTGCCTGGCCTGCCATGTTCCTCCAGCTCCACACTTCAGTAATTACCACTGGACTGTTAATCCAGAGACCCAAATAACGTGCTGGGGACCTGGATTCAAATCCTGCCACAGCAGATGGTGGAATTTGAATCCAATAAAGTTCTGGAATTAAGAATCTAATGATGACCATCAATCAATTGTTGGGGAAAAACCCAATGAGCTCACTAAGGTCCTTTAGAGCAGGAAATTGCCATCCTTATCTGGTCTGGCCTGCGTGAGTCCAAACCCACAGCAATGTGGTTGACTCTTAACTGCCCTCTGGGGATGCTGACCTAACCAAAGATGTCCAAATCATGTGAATGAATTTTGAAAAATTGTTGAAAGAATGTTTTGTCTGTGTGAGAACCCAGACTTAGGGGTCAGAGTTTAAAAATAAGGAGATGAGAGATAAAGATGAGGAAACTTTATTTTTTTCCCCTTAGAAGGTTGTGAATCCTTGGAATTCCCTTCCTCAAAAGGCAGTGGACACAGAATGAATAAGTATTTTTTAACATAGAGGTAGAGAGAGATTCTTGATGATCACAGTGACAAAGAATTATTGGGGGATATACAGGAATGTCGGGTTGAAGTTAAAATCAGATCGGCCACAGTCTTACTAAATGGCAGAGAAAGCTGGAAGGGTCAAGTGGCCTACTCTTGTTTACATGAAGCAAAAAAAACTGCAGATGGTGGAATCCAAGGGAGACAAACAGGAGGTGGGAAGAACACAGCAGGCCAGGCAGCATCTGGAGGAAAGGAGGAGTCAATGTTTTGGGTATTTCCCTTCCTCAGGACTGGAGCCAGATGCTGCCTGGCCTGCTGTATTCTTCCAGCAACCTGTTTGTCTACTCTTGTTTATATGTTTGTATATGAATTTCAGTGCTGGTATGAAGCTAGGTATGCCAGCTGCACAACCCAGAGATTGATTGATCATATCAAACAGCACATCCCTTCGGCTCTTTACAACAAGCAAGGGACTGACTGCACCCAACTAGCCCAAGCTTGTAAAACACGCAACAAACTTTCGGCATTATCCAATAAATGCTGTCCAATCCCGAATGTGTCAAGAATCACACTAACAACCAATTTAGGATGGTCAGTCGAGCTCCCAATGTGGTACACCTGCATGGACTGGAAGCTACATGCATTAATAGACAGAGCACTGCCCATTGCACACGGAAGGGAAATGGAAATGCATTGTACCTGCTTCAATTCAACAAAATAAGTGGCAGTCATTTGCCAATTCATTTATCAGGCTGGATCAATCATAATCAAAGTCAGGGACAAATCTGATACAAAACCTCACTGTAAACTGTCAATCAGCATTAATGAATGAATTTTCCATGGCAACACCTTGGCCAATAAGAATCCACTTGCCAACCAATTGGCACTCTTCTCCTGTGCACAATAAACATTGGTTTCCTCCTTGAATTCGCATTCTTGTAAACTGTCCTGATGAGTGCAAGATGAAAGGCTTTGACAAAATGTCAAAACTTTGACAAAACTTTTTCCAGCAATACCCAAGCTCTCTGCTGCCAAAGAAAGCTACATTTACACAAAAAAAAGTCAGAAAGCTCTTAATATAATCAGCAGAACAAAGTTTCAACCTGTTTCACCACACCATCATTACAGAGAATCAATTCCAGGGAAATATCATTCCCATTCCAGCTCTTTAAATCATTAGTTTATTGACTTTCCCAGTTTGTTTATCCTGAACTGATGAGTTAGTTTTATGATTCCTTTCCATGTCTGCTAACCTTAAACCTCTCAAAGTTATGAAAGCCTGAACCTGCTACATTCTAAACAATTGATGATTGCTATTTGAACTCTCCTGGATAGGAACCTTCACAGACTAGAAACTCCTTCTGCTGAGTTGATTGTTTGCAGTAAATTTCACTGAACCTCCTGCGAGGAAAAGCTGTTCAAACTTATGAATTCAACTCTGGGGGTGTCTTAATTGACACTTCAAATTTTCTGTTCTGAAATAAAAACTAAACAAACAGTCTTCATAGATTTACTTTGCCTGTTACAAACTAAACAATATAATTATTTCATCCATTAAAACTACAGGGGTTATCCCAGGCCATCACTTGATTTTTTAGAATTGAAATTGTGAGGTCACTCTTCCTAATTGATATTCTGCTGATGTAAATAAACAAGTCCTTCAGAGGACTGACCCATAGCCATGGTATGCTACAAGATTCATCACGGAGTGTCAATTTGTACATGAGTGGGTATGCATGCATGCATGATTGTGCATGGTCCTTTATGTGTTTATCTGTCTGCACACCTTTTCATTCATGTTTTTGTGTGTGTGTCTGTTTATACTTCTACCTGTGTCAGAGACATTGAAGTCTGTATAAACTCAAATTCCACAGCAATAGTTATGGAGCCCTCCACTGTTTCATGGTCATTCTCTGCCACACACCCTGCGTGTAACGTGAGGAATCTCCAACCACAGCTCGTTGTAGGAACTTGTTCTTTTCATTGTGACAGTCAGATGTCTCCACATCAGGTTAGAAGCTGGCGAGCTCTTGAAAGAGCAGATTATCACTGCAGAATTTCCCTCAATTTTATTGATCGATAAATCTTTAATCCTATCAAGGGGGATGAAATTGAGAGATTGTGTGGTGGGTGTCAAAGCAAGAAAAACAAATTCACTTACATTGACTGAAGCACTGAAAGATCACGAGAATTTGAAAGGAGCGATACCAATGTAGCTCCCTTCATCAAGAAACAGGTCATCGCACAGAAACTTCAGTTCTGTCCTGAGGGAGTGCCACACTGTTGGAGGGTTTCTCCTATCTCTTTGTTTCCTGTGTGCCAGACAGTTGTCTATCCATCAATACACTCCCGTCAATCCATGCTGATTAATTAAGACAGAAACAAAATTGGTCAGTGATTCCTTAGTTCCTTATTATAAATTCCCCTGTTTCTGATTGTAAAGGACCCATATTTGTCTTCCTCTTGTCCACTTATATTTCCTTGCTTAATCAATCCTTTCTTCCACCTGAACGTCTCCCAATCCTCAGGTCTGCTGCTCTTTTTGGTCTATTCATCTGACTCTTCTTTGGATCTAAGACTGTTGTTAATATCCCTTCTGTACAATGGTTGAGCCACCTTTCCCATTTTATTCCTGTGTAACAGGCTCGAGGTGGGAGCTGAATGGGCCTCTTCCTGTTCCTGTGTAATGGGCTTGAGGAGGGGCCTCTTCCTGTTCTGTAAGCCATGTCAACAACTCTCTAATCTGCACAGAAATAATGTCAAAGATCTTTCCACCAGCTAGCAGTTTGGCTGTAGTGACAGGTGTGGTGCTGTTTGCTTACTTTCTCCTCACTTTCTGACTTGAATTACAAATCACCTTGACACTTTCTCATTAAATACACAGGAGGAGCAGCACAGGAAGAGGTCATTCCATGCAGGCAGAGCACATGGCCAGTTATGCCCCATGCAAGTATCAGGACAACTCACAGGTCAGTACAGTTGAGACAGAACTCACTTCCATGACCAACCTACATAGCATTTCATATAAATGTCATAGAATCCCTACAGTATGGAAGTAGGCCATTCAGCCCACTGAGTCCATACCAACCCAACAAAGAGCATCATCCAGACCTAACTCCCTACCCTATCCCAGTAACCCTACATTGCCTGTGGCTAACCCACACAGCCTGCAAATCCTGGATACTATGGGCAATGTAGCATGGCCAGTCTACCTAACCTAATTTTATTGATATTGTGACTTGTAGACTTTACAATCAGATTCCAATGATTGATGCCTTCGAAAGATTTCTCCCATATCACTCTGCAAGCACCTTGCGTTCTCCTACAACACTCTTACAATCACCTTGAGTTCTCCCATGACACTGCTACAACACTCTGAAATGTTTGCAGCCTGCGATTCCTTAAGCATTCCCCAATTTCCATTGGCCCAGCAGCCTTCCGCTACCTGGGCCCAAACTTCTGGAATCCGTCCCTAAATCTTGGGGATGAACAATGGGTCAGAAATGGAGGAGCTCAAAGAGTTATGGGCCTAGTGTGGGAAAGTGGGACTAATGTAGATAGTCCAGTATTTTTGACTGACAGGTCTCCCGTATTGTATGATTCTCTGATCTATAATCTTTTCTTTTAGAAGTTGTCATTGCTACTGAGCAGCAAAATTGACATTACACAGTCAAATGCTGCACATCTTGCCCAGCCTCACCATCAAAACAATTGTCATAAAGAGGCAAAAAACCGAAAGACCAGTTTGTTTGAAGTGTGGGATGTGCAGAAACTCACTGTGCGTGTCTGATCTACAGAGGAGTTAAAACCCACAGGACTCCAGAATGTTACAGCATGGAAAGAGACCAGCCAGCCCTTTGGGCTTGTTCTGTCATTCTATGAGTGATCAAATTGACCCCACTCTCCGGCACACCCCCACCTTTTCCCTGTAAGGCTCCACAAACCATTTTCCCTTGCTTTTTAGAAGTGTTCCTGAATATATTTTTGAAGGAGCCAGCACAGATCTAACGAACCAATGGCCTCTTTATGTGCTGTTTGGTCTATGACTCTGTCCTGTACAGACACTGAAAATTGCAGAAGGGTGATCAGTCTTTCTCCTCAGTCATTTGGTTTGGTGCAGATGATAATATTACTGGAGAGATCAGATCGCAGAGGGAATCCTGGCTTGATAGACCATCAGATTTCTATCCTTTTTTTGTTTATCATGGTGCTTAGTCACTGAACAAGAAGCTGTCAATGCACATTTAACAAGCAGCTAAAAATGTGTCACAGAAGAGAAGAAAAACACTCTGTTACATTATAAGAGAACTGTTTGAAATCATCCCTATTAATATCAGAAAGAAAAAGTCAGTCCAATTAGCCCCAATAACAATTTACCAGCTCTGCAAACTCAGCGAAGACCCACCGTGTTTCCCATTTAAAGTTCCTTGTTCATCTGGCACAGCTGTAGTCATTTCCACTTCAGCAAATTTCTGCATTAACTTGTCAATGCTTTTCTTTCATTCATGTGTCTTTCTGAGGTCCTGAAAAAGGCTTCACTTGTCCAGGATTTCCCCTCCATCTCCTTGAGGAGTTCCTTGTGTGTCCTGTAGATGGTCCATACTGCAGCTACTGTGTACCAGTGACAGAAGGAGTGGATTTCAGGGCTAGTGGATTTACAGACCATCCAGCGCTAGAAATTGATGTTTCTGTCCACAGCTGGACAGGCACAGAGTGGAAAGTCCACATTCCAAGAGGGATGAGAGAACAGGAAGGCTCCCGTGTAGACATTCCATGTCATTACAGTTATCCTTAACAGCTGGCAAAACAACTGTGAGTAGGAATCAGGTTCAATAAGAAAAAGCAGCTATCATAGATATTGCATTTTACACCAAGGGTCACAGTTACATGTCAATATAGTCCTGCAGATGGAACCAGCTGTCTGGAGACCTGGCAGATGCAGATTGTTTCCTGATTATGAACAACATCACACAGGAAAATGCAGATATATGTCGGAATAGAATTCAGGAACGGTTCTCAGCTTAGCTATTATCTTGTGACCCAGCTTCATGTATCTTCTAAACAATGTGTTATGATTATTCAACTATTCACATCCGGCATTCAGTGGGGAATAACATAAATGGTAACATTTACAAATTAACACAAAACACTCCTTGGTATAGCACAGCATCAGATTGTCAGTAACTTGGTGATAGTTTCCAGACCCATCCTAAAGCAATCTCTCACACTGACTTTAATATCAATGTATCATTTTATCAATATCATTAAATAGACTGTGTCCATAAATATTATCAAGTTATTCACTTCCATTTAGACAATACATTATAGGAGCAGAAATAGGCCATTTGAGTTATTGAGTCTGCTCCACCATTCAGTCAGATCATGGCTGAACTGACAATCCTCAATTCCACTTTCTGGCCTTTTTCCCATAACCCTTGATTCCCTTAATGATTCAAAACCTGTTTATCTCAGCCTTGAATATACCTAATCACACAGCCTCAACAGCCCTCTGTGGTAAAGAATTCCACAGATTCACTACCCATTGAGAGAAGAAATTCCTCCTCATGTCCATCCTAAATGGGCAACCCCCTTCCCCTGAGATTATGCCCTTCTAGTGCCCCTCAAAGGCAAACAATTTCTCCACATCTACCCTGCCAACTCCTCAAAAAAACACATATGTTCTTCTCATCCCCATTGATTACAGACAAAGCCACTCAACCTCTCTACAAAAGACCATCTCCACATAGTTGGGATCAGCTCAGTGGACCTTCTCTGGACTGCCTCCAATGCCAGCATATCTTTCCTTCGATAAGTTGGCCAAAATTGTTCACAGTGTTTCAGATATTGTCCAACTAATGCATTGTATAGTTTTAGCAAGACTTCCCTATTTTTATTCTGCATTCCCTTTGAAATAAAGGCCAACATTCCCTTTGCCATCCCTATCATGTGCTGAACTTAAATGCTACTTTTTCATGTGCAATAGAAGCTAAAGGAAATCAATGGTTTTTGAAGGAGAAATCATGTTTAAACAAGATTGCAATTCAATCAAGGAACAAAATGAACTGTAGAAAAGGGAAGCCTGTAAACAAACAGAACTGGGATTTCCAGAAGGAATTTTGCAAAAAAGTTGTGACTTATAAAGTTATCTCACAAAATAGAAGGCATTGTATGGGGAGTAAGACACAAACATGGAGTGAGGATTGGCTGGATGTGAGAAGTGGCATCTCACAGGGATCTGTGCCGAGGCCTCAGCTTTTTCCAGTTGACATCAATGTCATGGATGAGGGGACAGAAGGCAGAGTGGCTAAATTTCCAGATTACACAAAAGCAGATTAGAATATATACTGTGAAGAAGACATAAAGAGGGTGCAGAGAGGTTGAGTGAGTTAGTAAAAATCTGGCAAGTGGAATATACTGTAGGAAGATGTCGAAACAAAGCAAAAAGCCAAGGTGAGGAAAAGAGTTCTTAAACTCTGGAGCCAGTGTAGAAACTGCATGTGATCAGCTGCCCAGCTCTGAACAGAAATATCATAGAATTAGCCTTAAATGGTCAACTATTTACAACAAAAGCACATTTTGTGGAATTCCTCACCAGTTCCCCATGTCCTCATTCTGACAAACAGTCACATATCTGCACTTTATAATTAAACACACAGGGGGTAGCAACAAAGGAAGAGGCCATTCAGTCCAAACAGAAGGCCCTGGCAGTTACTCCCCGGGCGAGCAGTCGGACAGGTCATCGGTAACTATTAGAACGACTGCATTTCACTCCCATGACCAGTACCGTTGATGATGTTGTGATGTCACAAATACAGATTCCAATAAATGAAGCCTACAGTAGATTGCTATTTATTATTGAGTTCTGGCCCTGTTACTCACAAACAGGACAAGACTAATTCAGGCCCTTGATTCCTGTTAAACACAAACATGTCCACCCAGCCCCTCGAGCCTTTTACACTGGAACAGAATGAGATCCATCCAGCCTCACAAGTCTTTAGAACAGGAACAGGAGGTGGTCCATTCAACTCGCTTGAGCCTGTGACGTAGGAACAGGAGAAACTCCATTCCGTCCCATTGAACATGTTAAATGCTGCCCGGGTCTGCAGGGAGACAACATCAGGGTCACACAAACGGTTAACAGTTTGTTTCTAATGCTGCGCAAACTGCTGCCATCTCACATTGAACTGACTTCCCAATCTCACTTACAGTGACACATTGAATATGCTGATTAAAATACATGGGGTGTTGGCAGGAGGAAGCAGCACAGGAAGAGGCCAGGCAGACCAAGCATAGAGTCCTGGCAATTCCTCCCCAGGCGAGTTGTCTGACAAGTCCAGGCGAGGTAAAGGAACGCAAGCACTTACTGCTATGACCAATATCATTGTTTGCTGATGTTATGACTTTGTAAAGACAGATTCCAATGATTGATGCCTTTGAACGATTTCTATTTATTATTGAGATCTGGCTGTAAGGCTCAAGACTGTCATACAGAACATCTTTCTAGATCGAAGGATGTGGATTATGCAGAGATGGGAGGTGAAGGGTGCAGTAGAAATTCAACCTTTTGTTGTTTTACCTCCTTGAAGCCTTCTGACGCTCTGCAGAGCACCTATCATCCCATACACAATCAAAGTAGTCTGTGGGGACATTGTCTAAAAGCTTCTGAAAGTCCAAGTCAACCACATCCTTTGGCAACACCATCCCACCTACCTCCCAACCAACGCCCCCCTCCCCCCACCACCCCACCACCACCAACTCTACTCATTGCGTCCTCTCAAAATTTAAGGGGTTGGTTTATATTTATACTCCTTAACCATTGCTGTTAAATTCAAGAATCTAATTCCCATCCTAATTACATGCTGTATCTGAATGATAACACTTTATGACCTTTGTACAAGGTCACCTAGATGCCATTGTGTTGTAGCAAACTGCAGTGTCTCCATTCAAGTACTATTCTGCTCTTCTGCTCCTTCCGAAAAAGCAGACGACGTCATTTTTTTTGTCACATTACACGCCAGCTCCCAGTATTTTGCCATTCTAATTTACCTGTTATTGGAATTAGGCTGTGGCAAAGTGGCAGGAGGTGAAATTTGAATTCATTTATTATCTGGGATAAAAAGGTAAGTTAATGGTGACCACTATCATTTGCTGTAAAAAAACCCCATCTGGTTTGCTAATGTCCTCCAGGGAAGAAAATCTGCCATCATAACAGAGGCTGCCCTTCATGTCAGCCCAAAGTCACTGTGATATGTTCTAACTCTTAACTGCCTTCTGGGTTGTCTGGGACATGGTAGCAACACCTACAACTCAAAGTCAAATAAACAAAAACACCTCTCCGTGTTCATTTGTTCTCTTTACTACAGGCTGGTTTCCAGCGGCTGGTTGACCTACTTCTATTATATGCAACTTTCTGCCAGCTTGACTGCAAACTGCAAAGCAAAGAGTTGACAGTGCAGGATTCTCTTTCAATCTGAAGTCAGCAAAATCTGTGGCATGTCCCTCGGTCAGCTGAGAAACTTCCCTATTGACAGAATACAGCTATGTTGCACCAATTATTCTGTTTTGCTGTGCAGTAATTTCAATTAGAAGCAGCCACCTCTGTTGAAAGTCTGTCCTGTATTTCATGATCAGATAACAAGGGCACTGAATCTAATGTTGGCAGGATTTGGCCCTTGGCTTTGGAGCTGCAGGTGCTCCTGGAAGTGGATGGGATGTGCTTGGGACATTTTGCAGTTTGTATGGAAGACTGAGGAAATGGGGAAGTAATGGAGTGCTCCTAGTAAAATTCAATGAGTGAAGAGCCTTGGACACCCCCTCCTCCCTGTGCTCAGCGAGTGGGACGAAACACTTACGTTTTCATTAATTTTGTGGTCACTCTTGTTTTCAAATGGCACATCAAATCCCATTGCATTGTGGGCACTATTATATAGGAATGCCTTTACCCTGATATCTTGAATTGATCATGTCACATTTACACAATGCAAAGTTTAATATAACAAGCTCCTCAGTCATTTTGAGAATGTGACACTATAAAAAACTTCCTTAAAAACCCTCTCATGAATGTCCCATCCAGGTTACTGCTCCAATCCTGATTCCAATTTACACGTAAATTCAAGTTATCCTTCACTTAATCACAAACACCATTATTTCTTCTTGTACACTTTATCCTAGACAAGATCATTGGATGATAGGGAACAGAAATAAGAGTAGGCCCTTTGGTCCCTTGAGCATGCTCTGCCATCCAATATGATCATGACTGATCTGACATTCCTAATGTCCGCTTTCTTTCCTTTTTCCCATAACCGTTGATTCCCTAACTGATCAAGAATCTTTCTATTTTAATCTTTCTATGTACATGACGACTCTGCCCACACAGCACTCCATGTTAAAGAATTCCAATGACTCACAATCCTTTGAGAGAAGAAATTCATCTTCTCTGTCTTAATTTAGCATCCTTTAGTTTAAGACTATGCCTTCTGAACCTATACCCTCCAATGAGTATAAACATCCTCTCAGTGTTTACTCTGTCAAGTGCCTTAAGGATGTGATATGTTTCAACGAATTCACCTCTCATTTTTCTAAACTCCAGTGAGTAGAGTCCTAATCTGTTGAGCTTTTGCTCATAAAACAATCCTTTCATACTGGAGATCATCTGAGCGAACCTTCCCTGAACTGTCTCCAATGAAACAATATATTTTCTTAAATAAGGGGACCAAAACCGTTCACACTAATCGAGATGTGGTTTCACCAGCACTATGTAACAGTTGTGTAAGACTTCCTTAGTCATATTCTCCAACCCTTTTGAAATAAGGACCAACATTCATTCGTCTTCCTAATTACCTCCTGTACCTGTGTGCTAGCTTTCTGTGTTTCATGCATAAGTATACCCAAGTTTCTGCAGCTTTTCTTGACTTAAATATACTGTTATTTGTTCTCCCTTCCAAAATGAGCAACTTCAAATTTTACCACATCGTACTTCATTTTCCATTTTTTTGCCCACTTATCAATATTTTACTGTAAACTGTTTGTATCCCCCTCGCAGCTTGCCTTTCCACCTATTTTTGTGTCATCTGCAAAGTTGGCTGCATTTGTTTCCTTCCTCCAAGTCATTAAGATATATTGTGAACAGTTATGGTTCCAGCATTGATCCCTGTGGAAACCCATTGATAACAGGCTACAAACTTTAAAAAAAACACTCACTGTTTCCTGTTCGTTAACCAATTCTCTAACATTGGCAAAATACTTTCTCCAATCCAATCGGCTCTCTTGTCTTACAATTTAGCCTTTATGTGAGGAACCTTGTCGAACACCTTCTGGAAGTCCAAATACAACACATCTACTGATTTCCCCTTAATAAATTCTAATAAATTAGACGGAATATCCCTTTCATGAAACCATGCTGATTCAGCTTGAGTGGATTATGATTTTGCAGAAGTGCTGCATTTAACTTCTTTGATAATTAATTCCAACATTTTTCCAAAAATGGATTTCAGCTAATTGGCATACAGTTACCCATTTATGTGTCCATCCCTTTTTGAATAAGCATGTCACATTGTCAGGTTTCCAAATCCATGCCACTTCTCCAAAATCTGAAGACTTTTGGAAAATTACAATCAATACCTGCACTATTTCTGTAGCTACTTCTTAGGATCCTCAGTCAGGGGACCTACCTGCCTTTAGCACCATCATTTTGTCTAATACTACTTACTAATGATGGTGACAGTACTTTATTCCTCCCCCATATTCTTTAGTACAAATGGATGTTCAGGGTAACATCCACTGTAAAGACTGATGGAAAATGGGTGGCATGGTGCCTCAGTGGTTAGCACTTCTAATTCACGGTGCCAGGGACCCAGGTTCAATTCCACCCTTGGGTGACCATCTGTGTAGAGTTTGCACATTCTCCCTGTGTCTGCGTGGGTTTCCTCTGGGTGCTCCAGTTTCCTCACACAATCAGAAGGTGTACATAGTAGGTGGATTGGCCATGCTAAATTGCCATAGTGCCCAGGGATGTTTAGGTGAGGTTGGGTTAGACATGGGAAAATGTAGGGGTAGGGGAATGGGTCTGGGTGGGATGCCCATCAGAGGGGCAGTGTGGACTTGTTGGGCCAAATGGCCTGTTTCCACATTGTAGAGGTTCTATGATCTATTCATAATTTCCCTCAGGAAATCCATGCTGACTTTGTCTGGTCCTGTCACTGTTCTCCAAGTGCTTTGCTATGAAATCTTTTCTACTTCCCTACTACCAATGCCTGGCTAACTGGCCTATAATTCCGTTTTGTCTGTACCTCCTTTCTTAAGTAATGGAATTACATTAACTATATTCCAATCCTTGGGAGCTGTTCCAGAGCTTATAGAATCTTGAAAGATGACCTCCAAAGCATCCAGTATTTCTAGAGTTACTTTCTTAAACACTCAGAGGTGGAGATTATCAGGCCTTGAGGATTTATCGGCCTTAAATCCCACCAATTTTCCCAAACAATTTCCCTACTCTTATTGCTTTCCTTCAGTTCCTCCCTCTCACTAAACCCTGCATTCCCAATATTTTTTGGAACATTATTCATGTCATCCATTGTGAAGACAGAAACAAAGCCAGCTCTTTGTTCTCCATTACAATTCCCCTGTTTGTGACAGCAAAGTTTGACTTCACTAATCTTTCTCTCTTCACTGATGAAGAGGAAAAAATAAAGTCAAGATAGGAAGTAATAAATTCGGGGGGCACAAACTGGCTGAAATAATGATTTTACTAGGGTAGTCCTGTTTAAGGATTTTGGAAAGAAGTGCGCAGTGTGGAGTTTGGAGATTGTGATGGGAAGATCTCTAGAGAAGATAAGGTCAGTATATGATTTGAGATAATAGGAACTGCAGATGCTGGAGAATCCGAGATAACGAGGTGCAGAGCTGGATGAACACAGCAGGCCAAGCAGCATCATAGGGTCTAGGCCCAAAACGTCAAGCTTTCCTGCTCCTATGATGCTGCTTGGCCTGCTGTGTTCATCCAGCTCTACACCTTGTTATCTCAGTATATGATCTATTGTGTTAAAGCAATGACTGGACTGTATGTTACCCCAATGCAGTTCTGGTTATTAATATATCAGCAAATGAACTATTACTTTCAACTTGGGATCAAGTGAATCCCTTGAGGAGGACAAGGGCAGTCAGAGTATACTCAAGAGGGAAATCAGGAGGGCAAAAAGGGACATGAGACATCTTTGGCAAAGGGTTTAGGGAGAATCAAACAAGATTCTGTAAACACATTAAGGACAAAACAGTAAATAGGGAGAGAATAGGGCCCCTTGAAAATCAACAAGGCTGTCTGTTTGAGGAACTGTAGGAGATGGGTGAGATCCTAAACAAGTATTTCACATTAGTATTTACTGTGAAGGATATGGAAAAACTTAGGGAAATGAGCAATGAAATCTTGAAAAATGTCTATATTACAAAGGAAGAGGTGCTGGGCATCTTAAAATGCATAAAGGTGGATCCTTACATTTCACAGATGTTGCTGGTGGGAAAAGGGTGACTGATTTCACCTCTGTAAGAGCTTCCATTTTTTTAAGATCTAGTACTCACTGCATGCAGCTCTTTGAAAGACAAATTATTTGCCAAAATTATGAGGTATTAAAATTTTAGAATTAGATTTTATTGCCACACATACTCAAGTACAGAAGAATATGAGTATAGTGAAAAGTGTACAATGTCACCATTCCCAGCACCATTTTAGCTACAGAGATACCAAGGTACAAAGTGGGCAGCACGGTGGCTCAATGGTTATTACTTCTGCCTCACAGCACCAGAGACCCAGTTTCAATTCCAGCCTCAGGGAGGGTCTGTCTCTCTGGAGTTTGAACGTTCTCCCTGTGTCTGTGCAGGTTTCCTCCGGGTGCTTTGGTTTCCTCCCCCAGCCCGAAGATGCGCAGATTTGGTGGATTGGCCATGCTAAACTGCTCATCGTGTGGACAGACTAGGTGGGTTGGTCATGGAAAATACAGGGTTATAGGAATGTGGTAGGGAGTGGGTCTGGGTGGGATGGTCTTCGGAGGGTCAATGTAGACTCTGGGTCCGCGTCCCCATTGTAGGGATTCTATGAAATTCCCAGGACCTGATCAGGTTTATCCTAGAACTTCGTGGCAAGCTAGGAAAGTGATTGCTGGGCCCCTTGCTGAGATATTTGTATTATTGATAGCCACGTGAGGTGAGGTATCAGAAGACTGAAGAGTGGCTAATGTGGTGCCATTATTTAAGAAAGTGGTAAGGAAAAGCCAGGGAGCTATAGGCCAATGAGCCTAATGTCAGTGGTGGGTAAGTTGTTACAAGGGATTCTAAGGGAAAGGATTTACATGTATTTGGAAAGGCAAGGATTAATTAGGGATAGTTAAAATGGCATGGGAAATTGTGCCTCGTGAGCTTGAGTTTTTAAAAGAAGTGACAAAGAAGATGAATGAAGGCAGAGTGGTGGATGTTATCCATATGGACTTGAGCAAGGTGTTTGACAAGTTTCTGCATGGTAGACTGGTTAAAAAGGTTAGATCATATGGAAATGAGGGAAAGTGAGCCTTTTGGATACAAAATTAGTTTGAATACAGGAGACAGTGGGTCATTGTGGAGGGTTGTTTTTTGAACTAGAGGCTTATGACCAGCAGTATGCCATAAGGATCGGTGCTGGGTCCACTGCTTTTTATCATTTATATAAGTGATCTGGAGGAATGGTTAGTAAGTTTACACATGACACCAAAATTAGTTGTGTAGTGAACAAAGAAGAAGGTTATCTCAGAGTACACCAGGACCTGATCAGATGGATTAATGAGTGGCAGATGCAGTTTAATTTAGATGAATGTGAGGTGTTGCATTTTCTAAGGCAAATCAGGGCAGGACATATACATTTAATGATGGAGTCCTGGGGAGTGTTGCCGAACAAAAAGACCTTGGGGTGCAGGTTCAGAGCTCCTTCAAGGTGAAGTTGCAGGTCGACAAGGCAGTGAAGATGATGTTTGGAATGCTTGCTTCTGATTCCTTGAGAGCTGTCAAACAAAAAGTGAGGTCGCATTTACTCCTTTTTATTTCAGAGCTTGTGAGGGCGAAGCTGATGAAATATCTGGGTATGGACAATGATCGGGAAATCTTACTTCCTGTTGTCACTTCTCCAAGGTAACTTCATCGTCAGCATGAACAGATTTATGTTTGATTGTATCTGTGAAAGATTATCCTTATTGAGCTCTAATTTGGAACCAATCCAACTGTGAGCGAGTTTACAAACTCATACCAAGTCCGGTTCACCCATCGCTTGTATACACTTGCTCCCAGTCTGACAACAGGAGTGGATGAGCACAGAGATCTCACGGTGTACATTGCAGATCGAAAGGAGGTTACAGAGGCAGGAAGTGGAGTAGAGATATATAGGAATGGGAAATCAATGGTGATTATCATATAGCTGAAGCTTTGTTAACCAATGGAAGTCACTGAACAAGGATTCAGTAACGGAGGGTGTGAGCCGTGATAGAAACTGGGACATGATATTTACTCTGAAGCTACAAGTTCAATTGTCTGAAATTTGTGTCTTTTGCTGATTTTCATTAGAATTACCCATGAAGACAACACAGCAGCTCTTAGCATAGACAGAAACAAAAACAGAAGTTGCCGGAAAAGCTGAATAGGGGCAAATGGAATTTAATACCGAAAAGTGTGAAGTGATGCATTTTGGGAGGACACGATGAATGAAAGCTTCCTAGGAAGATCATAGGGACCTTGGTGTACTTGTAAATAGGTTCCTGAAGGCAACAAAGTAGATGGATAAGGTGGTTAAAAAGGCACTTGGACTACTGGCCTTTATTAGTAAAGGCATTGACTACAAGAGCAGAGAGGTTATGAGGAAGTTGTGTGTAACATTATTTAGGCCACAGCTCGAGTATGTGTGCAGTTCTGGTCACCATGCTACAGGAAGGATGTGATTGCAGTGGAGGGGGTGCAGAGGAGATTCAGCAGGATGGATTGTTCAGCTATGAACAGAGATGAGATCAGCTCAGGTTATTTTACTTATAACAGAGATGACTTGGGTTGGGGGTGTAGGGGGAGGGTAGGGAGCAGGAGAGGTGTTGGGGGGCATCTGATTGCTTTGCACAAAGTTTTGAGGAGCACAGGCAGGGTTGGTAGGAAGAAAGTTTCCTCCTTTGTACAGGGCAACAACCTAGCGGCCCAGTTTTAAGGGAAAGAGCAAAAAGTTTTCATGCAGAGTGCGGTGGAAATCTACAACTCACTGCCAAACAGAGTGTGGAGGTGGGAACACTTAACACATTGATGAAGTGTCCAGATGATCACTTGAAATGCCAGCACATACAGGGCTTTGGGTCAATTGCTGGAAAATGGGCCTGGAGTAAAGTGGTGCTTGATCACCAGCACAGACATGATGGGCTGAAGGACCCCTCATCGTGCTGAAAAACTCAATAACTACATGCCTCCCTATCTCTAACCTCCTTCAGCTCCTATACCTCTCCCTGTCTCTGTCATCTCGTCCAGACACTGCACATCTCCCAATCTCTGTAACTCCTTCAGCCCCAACAACACTCCCTGTCTCTATAACCTCCCCCAGACCCTACACCCCTCCGTCTCTCTGTAACCTCCTCCAGCCCTGACATCCATCCCTATCTCTGTAACTTCTTCCAGCCCCTACACATGTCTTTATTTCTGTAATTTCCTCCAGCCCCTGCACCCCTGCCTATCTCTGTAACCTCCTCCAGCTCCCACACAGCCTCCCTAATTCTGTGACTTCCTCCAACCCCTCCACCCTTCCATATCACTGTAATCTCCTACAGTCCCTGCAAGCTTCCAAAGTTTCTACTCTCCTCCAATTCTCACATTTCTGCTGATTTCATTGCCCTTCCATTGGCCAATGTGCCTTCAGCTGCTTGGGGACTCAGCTCTGGAATACGCCCCTGAGCCTCTCCAACTCTATTTTTCCATCGCTATCTGTCTCTCTCACTCTGCATCTCTCTCACTCTGTCCTCATTAACCGAGCATTTCATTGCCTAATTCCTGATATTCCCTGCTGGAGCTCAGAGTGAAACTTTAGTTGATTAACTTTAGTGTTTGACCATGTTATAGGCACTACCTGAATGCACAATAAATATCTTGATCGATTTCAGGAGCGCTGCAATGTCAGAGGGTCAGTACTGATGGAGCGCCGCACTGTCGGAGGGTCAGCGCTGAGGGAGTGCGCACTGTCGGAGGG
>JAHRHZ010000171.1:330355-355025 GCA_024137785.1 Ginglymostoma cirratum
TGTTTCAATGCTCTTCAGGGTCGTGCCATTTACACATTACTTTCCTCTTGCATTTGTCCTCCCATCACCTCACATTTATCTGGTTTAAACACCATCTGCCATTTCTCCACCCAGCCTTCCAGCTGATCTATATACTGCTGTAGCCATTGACAACCTTCCTCACTATCTGCAACTCCACCAGTTTTCATGTTGTTTGGAAACTTATGAATCAGTCCACCTACATTTTCATCCAAATCACTTATATGTATATATTATATATGTATATATCACTAACCACAGGGGTCCCATCACTGATCCTTGCAGAACATCACTGGTCACAGAGCTCTAGTTATAAAAACACTGCTACACAAATACCTTCTGTCTTCTACAACCAAGTCAATTTTGTATTAAACTAACCAATGCATCGTGGATCCCGTGCAACTAATTCCTCTGGACCAGTTTACCTGAACAGACCTTGTCAAATGCTTTCTTACACGGACACACGGACACACACACGCACACACAGAGTCTCTCTCACTCGCTCACTCACACGCACACACACATACATATAAATCTATGGGGCAAATTATTTGATTCAAGATGTTTGTGTATTTGCAGATACATTCTATTTTGTTCAAAAACAATAAAACCAGCCTGACTCCAGCTCAAAACACAGGTAGATTCTAAACAAGGCCCCACACCCAAAATGCATTGTCTGACCTGAGATTTCACCTCTTGTATATACTGATAAAACCTTTACTTATCTTGGGGCAATGACGTGAAAGAAATTTTGGGATTTGCATTTTAATCAAGAGAAACCAGTGTCTCCTTTCTAACGGATTAAAGATTCAATAGGAGGCAGTCAGTGAGGCATTTTTAGGATCATTATCTTTCTGTTTATAAATTCTGTGTCGGTATTCTTCCTCTTCCACACCACACCTGAAGAAGGAGCAGAGCTCCAAAAGCTAGTGTTTTCAAATACACCTGTTGGACTAAAATCTGGTGTCATGTGATTTTTGACCATGTAGACAACATCCATTGCCTACCCTCATCAATTATTTTCATCACTTCCTCAAAATACTCAGCTAGTTGTGAGACAAGATCTCCCCTGTATAAAACCATGGCGAGTATCCTTCATAAGAACATTCTTTTCCAAATGCTAGTGAATCCTAAGGATCTTCTCTGATAATTACTTATGAAAATATAAAAATAATATTTAACACCTTCATAAAAATATACATTGTTTTTGTCTTGGCTGTCTTCTGTGACAGGGAATTCCTCAAGCTCCCCGCTCTCTGGATGAAGAAATTTCTCTTCATCTCAGACCCAAATGGCCTACCCCATGTCCTTAGACTGTGACTCCATGGTTCTTGATTCCCCAGTCATCAGGAACATCATTCCTGCATTTGCCGTGTCTAGTCCTGTTAGAATTTTATACATTTCAGATCTCTGTCAGCACTGACCCTCTGACAGTGTGGCACTCCCCCAGTACTTACCCCATGACTGTACAGCACTCCCTCAACTGACCCACTCTGATGTATTCCTAGTTGGGGCTGGTTCAGGCAGTGAATGAATTTCAACAATTATAACATAAATTTTTTCATGAATTGTCTCCATTCTACTCTAGGTTTTTTGCGAATGAAGTCCTCCAGTCACTGCACCTGTCTTCAGCCTATGGCATGTGTCTTTCTAAATGTACATTTGCAGCAAAGATATGAAGAATCATTATGTGAGAGAGAGAGAACCAAAGGCAGCACAGCGAGGATGAGGAGATATCAGTTACAAAGAGAGATCCTAATCAGAAGACGGAATGTAGAGATACTGAGATTTTATGATGGGTGGGACATTAAAGGGTGTGGGGACTGAGGGGGAGAATGGGATTAGACTGGATTGAATATTAAACAATGCCTTGAGTAAGTGGGAGAGTGGGGATATTAAAGAATACATGGAGTTGTAGGGGGAAAGTGGGAATAGAATGGATGGGATATTAAAGGGTGCAGAGAGTGAGGGGAAATGTGAGATTAGGCAACTTGGAATATTAAAGGGTGAAAGAGAGTGAGGTACAGAGTGGAATTAACCTAGTTGGGGTATTGAAGGGTGTATGAAGTGGCTCAGTACAACTTCCACACCAAAACCACTTCCCATTCTGTCAACATTCTCCAGCCCCTACATCCCCTCCCCATCTCTGTAAGCTCCTCCAGGTCCTCCATTCCTCTACATCTCTGTAACCTCCTCAAGCCCTTACACCCCTCCCTGTCTCTGTAACCTCCTCTAGCCCCTACACCCCTCCCTATCTCTATAACTACTTCCAGCCCCGACATTCCTCCCCATCTCTGAAACCTCCTCCAGCCCCTACACCCCTCCCTATGTCTCTAACGCCCTCCAATCTGGCCTTTCAAGTATCATCCATTTCTCATTGCTCTGCCTTCGTGGGCCGTGCCTTCAGCTGCCTGGGTCCCTGAGCTCAGGAATTCCCTCCCTTAAGCATTTTTTCTACCTCTCTCTCTCCTCCAAGATGTTCCTTAAAAACTGACCTCTTTTCCTGACTTTTGATCACCTGCCCTGGCTCCTTGTTGAGGAAGCTTGGAGGCAGATTGTTCTTTCAATCCTTTTGATGCACGTCCTGATTAATCAGGCATGACTTAAATCCACATTGTGCGCCGTTGGTATTTTTTGTCACTAGTCCTGTTTTCATTTCTGATCAGCAATCTTTCCGATGTTGCCCCTCCCCACTCCTATGACACCTCCTGTTTCCTGCCGGCCCAAATATGTGAAGGATTCTGAAATATTGGAAATACGATTCTCAGCACATATGAACCAAGAAATGTGGAGATTATTTCTGTGGGTACAGTGAAGGGGGGAATGAAGACCATGCTAATATGTCCAGTTTATAGGTGCAGCTGGGGGATTAGGTGCAACAGACAACAGACAACTGTGCAATAAACAATGCCTCAATTAGGATTTAATGATGAGGGATGATTTATCCTGTAGATGCCTCTGTGCAGCACAGAATTCTGTCATCTCCTGGGATTCTCAATCCAAACATATTAATGTACAATGTCAGTAAAGAGGGCATGTGGTATGTTGGCAGTATCCTCTCAGTTCCACACATGGAGCATGGTGCACAGTTTTAATCTCCATATCCTTCATTTTGGTGTCGGGCGGCAGTTCGAAGCGGGATGGGCGGCAGCGAGCACCAGAGGCCTGACGGGAAGGTAAGATGGTTTAAAAACTTACCTCGAGCGGCGAGCGGTTTTTTTCCTCACCGGGAGCGGCGGGAGACGGAGCGGAGGTGACGTTGGAGACCAGGAGGTTGTGAGGAAGGTAAGGAATTAGTATATATTTGGGCAGCAGGTTTTTTTTAATATATTTCAGTGCATTGTTTGGTATTAGTTAGTTGAGTCAGAGCTAAGGCTTACAATGGCAGGGGACCTCAGACCCGTGGCATGTGCCTCTTGCTTGATGTGGGAGATCAGGGACGTGACTGGCGTCCCTGACTGTTACACTTGCAGGAAGTGTGTCCAGCTGCAGCTCTTGTTTGACCGCATGACGGCTTTGGAGTTGCGGGTGGACTCACTGTGGAGCATCCGCGATGCTGATAGGTCGTGGATAGCACGTTTAGTGAATTGGTCACACCGCAGATTAGGATTGCTGAGGGAGACAGTGAATGGGTGACCAAAAGGCAGAGAAAGAGCAGGAAGGCAGTGCAGGTGTCCCTGCGGTCATCTTCCTCCAAAACAGGTATACCGTTTTGGATACTGTTGGGGGAGATGGCTCACCAGGGGAGGGCAGCAGTTGCCCAGATCATGGCACCACGGCGGGCACTGCTGTTCAGAAGGGCGGGAAAAAGACTCATAGGGCCATAGTCATAGGGGAGTAGATAGGCGGTTCTGTGGCCGAAAACGGGACTCCCGGATGGTATGTTGCCTCCCAGGTGCTCGGGTCAGGGATGTCACCGATCGGCTACAGAGCATTCTGAAAAGGGAGGGTGAACAGCCAGTTGTTGTGGTGCATATAGGCACCAATGATATAGGTAAAAAACAAGATGAGGTCCTGAAAGCAGAATTCAGGGAGCTAGGAGAGAAGTTAAAGAGGAGGACCTCAAAGGTAGTGATCTCAGGGTTGCTACCAGTGCCACGTGCTAGCCAGGGTGGAAATGAAAGAATAGGCAGGATGAACACGTGGCTTAAGGGATGGTGTAGGAGGGAGGGGTTCAGATTTGTGGGACACTGGGACCGGCTCTGGGGAAGGTGGGACTATTACAAATTGGATGGTCTACACCTGAACCAGACTGGAACTAGTGTCCTAGGGGGAGTTTTTGCTAGGGCTGTTGGGGAGGGTTTAAACTAATGTGGCAGGGGTCTGGGAATCAGAGGAGAAGACTAGTAGACAGTGAGGTGGAAACTAGAGACTGTAAGGATCATGAAGTTAGCATTACCAAGGGGAAGAGTAGGCAGAGAGCAGATGAACGCAAAGGAACTGGTGGTCTGAAGTGCATATACTTTAATGCAAGGAGTATAGTGGGTAAGGCAGACGAACTTAGGTCTTGGATTAGTGCCTGGGAGTATGATGTTATTGCGATCACAGAGACTTGGTTGAAGGAAGGGGATGATTGGCAACTAAATGTCCCAGGATATAGATGCTTCAGACAGGACAGGGAGGGAAGTAAAAGGAGGGGGAGGAGTTGCATTGCTGGTCAGGGATGATATCACGGCTGTGCTAAAGGAGGGCACTATGGAGGGCTTGAGCAGTGAGGCATTATGGGTAGAGCTGAGACATAAGAAGGGTGCAGTTACATTGTTGGCGCTGTACTACAGGCCTCCCAACAGTGAGCGTGAGGTCGAAGAACAAATAGGTCGACAGATTATGGAAAGATGTAGAGGTAACAGGGTGGTGGTGATGGGAGATTTTAATTTTCCCAACATTGACTGGGATACACTTAGTGTCTGAGGTCTGGATGGGGCAGAATTTGTAAGGAGCATCCAGGAAAGTTTTCTAGAGCAGTATGTCAATAGTCCAACTAGGGAAGGGGCCATATTGGACCTAGTGTTGGGGAATGAGCCAGGCCAGGTGGTAGAAGTTGCAGTGGGGGATTTCTTTGGGAATAGTGACCACAATTCTGTAAGTTTTAGAATACTCGTAGACAAAGGTGAGTGGTCCTAAGGGAAGAATCCTAAACTGGGCCAAGGCCAATTATATCAAAATTTGGCAGGAGCTGGGAAATGTGGATTGGGGACAGCTATTTGAAGGGAAGTCCACATTTGACATGTGGGAGGCTTTCAAAGATAGGTTGAAGATAGTGCAGGAAAGGCATGTCCCTTTGAAAACAAGGGATAGGAAAGGAAAGATTCGTGAACCGTGGATGACAGGAGAAATCGTGCGACGAGCCAAGAGGAAAAGGGAAGCGTACATAAGGTCCAGGCAGCTAAGAACAGAACGGTCCTTGGAGGAATATCGGGAGAGTAGGACCAATCTCAAACGAGGAATCAAGTGGGCTAAAAGGGGTCATGAAATAACTTTAGCGAACAGAATTAAGGAGAATCCCAAGGCCTTTTATTCATATGTAAGAAGCAGGAGGGTAACTAGAGAAAGGGTTGGTCCACGAAAGGATAAGGAAGGAAGGTTTTGTGTCGAACCTGAGAAACTGGGTGAGATTCTCAATGATTACTTTGCATCAGTGTTCACTGAGGAGAGGGACATGATGAATGTTGAGATTAGAGATAGAAGTTTGTTTACTCTGGATCACGTTGACATAAGGAGGGGAGATGTGTTGGGTAGGCTAAAGGATATTAAGGTGGACAAATCCCCAGGACCGGATAGGATCTATCCCAGGATGCTGAGGGAGGCAAGAGAGGAAATAGCTGGGGCCCTGACAGATATCTTTGTAGCATCCTTAAACACAGGTGAAGTGCTGGAGGACTGGAGAGTTGCTAATGTTGTCCCCCTGTACAAGAAGGGGAGTAGGGATATTCCAGGTAACTACAGACCAGTAAGCCTGACGTCAGTGGTGGGAAAGTTGCTGGAGAAGGTACTGAGGGATAGAATCTATTTATATTTGGAAAAGAATGGGCTTATCAGTGATAGGCAACATGGTTTTGTGCAGGGGAGATCATGCCTTACTAACTTAATAGAGTTCTTTGAGGAAGTGACCAAGTTGATAGATGAAGGAAGGGCTGTAGATGTCATCCACATGGACTTCAGTAAGGCGTTTGATAAGGTTCCCCATCGTAAACTAATGGAGAAAGTGAAGTCACATGGTGTACAGGGTGTTCTAGCTGGTGGATAAAGAACTGGTTGAGCAACAGGAGACAGAGAGTAGTAGTTGAAGGGAGTTTCTCGAAATGGAGAAAGGTGACCAGTGGTGTTCCACAGGGATCAGTGCTGGGGCCACTGTTGTTTGTGATATACATAAATGATCTGGAAGAGGGCATAAGTGGTCTGATCAGTAAGTTTGCAGATGACACGAAGATTGGGGGAGTAGCAGAAAGCATAGGGGATTGTCAAAGAATATAGGAGAATATAGATAGACTGGAGAGTTGGGCGGAGAAGTGGCAGATGGAGTTCAATCCGGGCAAGTGTGAGGTGATGCATTTTGGGAGGTCTAATTCTAGAGCGAACTATACTGTAAACGGAAGAGCCTTGGGAAAAGCTGATGAGCAGAGAGATCTGGGAGTTCAGGTCCATTGTACCCTGAAGGTGTCTGCACAGGTGGATAGAGTGGTCAAGGCATATGGTATGCTTGCCTTCATCGGACGGGGTATTGAGTATAAGAGCTGGCAGGTCATGTTAAAATTGTACAAGACTTTGGTTCGGCCGCATTTAGAATACTGTGTACAGTTCTGGTCGCCACATTAACCAAAAGGATGTGGAAGCTTTGGAGAGGGTACAGAGAAGGTTTACGAGGATGTTGCCTGGTATGGAAGGTGCTAGCTATGAAGAGAGGTTGAGTAGGTTAGGATTGTTTTCATTAGAAAAAAGGAGATTGAGGGGGGACCTGATTGAGGTCTTCAAAATCATGAAGGGTATAGACAGGGTTGATAGAGATAAGCTTTTTCCCAGGGTGAGGGATTCAATAACGAGGGGTCACGCGTTCAAGGTGAGAGGAGAAAAGTTTAAGGGGGATACACGGGGAAAGTACTTTACACAGAGGGTGGTAGGTGCCTGGAATGCGTTGCCAGCAGAGGTAGTAGAGGCAGGCACGGTAGATTCATTTAAGGTGCGTCTGGACAGATGCATGAGTAGGTGGGGAGCAGTGGGATACAGATCCTTAGGAATTGGGCGATAGGTTTAGACAGTGGATTTGGATTTGGATTTGGATTGGCACAGGCTTGGAGGGCCGAAGGGCCTGTTCCTGGGCTGTAAGTTTTCTTTGTTCTTCTTTGTTCTTTATCCCTCAGTTAGACCATACTCAGAGCACTGTGCACAGTTTTCGTTACTCAATCCCTCTGTTAGACCACACCTAGAGCATTGTGCACAGTTCTTGCCTACGTTAAAATAGAATAGAATCAAATCCATACAGTGTGGAGGCAGGCCTTTCGGCCCAACGAGTCCACACCAACCGTCCAAAAAGCATCCCACCCACACCTATAGCCCTACCTTTACATTTCCCTTGGCTAACCCAACTGACCTACACAGCCCTGAACACTATGGGCAATTTAGCATGACCAATCCACCAAACCTGCACATTTTTGGACTGTGGGAGGAAACCTGAACACCCAGCAGAAACCCACACAGACATGTGGAGAACGCGCAAACTCCACACAGACAGTTGCTGGAGGCTGGAATTGAACTTGGGTCCCTGGTGCTGTGAGGCACCTGACCACTGAGCCACCATGCTGCCCTACATATTCCTCAGTTAGACCAAACTTGCAGCACTGTGCACAGTTCCAGGCTCCGTATCCCTCAGTTATACCACATTCGAACCACTGTGGGCAATTCTGGTCTCTGTTAAACACTCAGTTAGAACTATACTCAGAGCATTGTGCCCAGTTCCCTGGTCTCCATACTGTGGGTGGTTAGTGAGGCATTACAGAGGAGGACGTACATGAAAATGAGAAATGCTGGAACAGAGCAGAGGAGCTGAATGGCCTGATTCACGATGTGATTTCTGAGGAATTCTGGTGCTCTCTCTCTGAAACGATGTCAATACTCAAGGCAGCATGTATGACAGGATTTAGGACAATGCACCATGATGTTCCACAGTTTTATCTCTCTCCCTGGCCTGAATTGAGTCCCTACAGCCTGTTCCTATCTCTGTAACCTCTTCCATTTGGGGCCATGCACTTTGGTATTCTGTCACAAAACCTCTCTGTGACTCTTCCTCCTCTCTTTCTCCTCCTTAAAAGCTAAACTCTTTAACTGAACTGTAGGGATTCTATGACTGACTGCATCTCCTCTTAGCCCCACATTCTGGGATTCAATTTTGTGAGTCTTCCAGTGCTCACTGGAAGAAGATGAGGAAATCCTTCCTCGGCTAAGGAGACCTGAGCAGTAAACTGTGCATCAAGTGTGTCCCCATCAGCCCATTGAGTCCACACTGACCCTCCAAAGAGTAGTCCACCCAGATCCCCACCATATCCCTGTAATGCTGCATTTTACATGGCTAACCCACACAGTCTGCACATCCCTGCACACAATGGGCAACTTAACACGGCCAATCCACTCTAACCTGCACATCTTTGGATTGTGGGAGAAAACGAGAGCACCCGGAGGTAACCCCCACAGACATGGGGGGAGCATGCACACAGAGACAGTCACCCAAGGCTGGAATTACACCTGGGTCCCTGGCTCAAACCACTGAGCTGCTGCACCACATCAATCAGGCAGATATTCTCTGGGGTTACCCACTGCATTCCAGGGAATTTTGAAATAAGCAAGGGGCAAAAGGTCAGGGAGGAATTAAATACAATAACTATCACTAGAGGAAATGTACCAGGGAAACTAATGGGCCAAAAGGCCAATAAACCCCCTGGATCTGATGGGATGCATCATTGGATATTAAAGAAAGAGGCTACTGTTTGCTGATTTTTCATTATTTTTGTTTTTATACTTTTATCAGTCATGGTAGGAGTTGTCAACTGGGAGTTGTGCTGAAAATGACTTGTGGATTTTGAGATGGCTTGTAGTAAAAGGCAAAGAACAGACCAACAAGCTTTTGTTTGTTTATGAAGCCATGCCAAAGGCTGATTCTAGATTAAAACAATTTCAACAAACACAGCGGCCCCAGGAAGAGCATTCTATTTAAACAGATACCAGAAGTTGGCTCTTAACAAAGTCCAAGGTTGTAGACATGTTTGTTGAGCCAGTGGGTTTGTTTGCAAACGCTTTGTCACCCTGCTAGGTAACATCATCAGTGCAGCTCCGGTGAAGCTTCGGTGTTCTGTCCCACTTGTTATTTATATGCCTCGGTTTGCTGGGTGGTTGGTATTATTTCCAGTTTTGTTTCTCAGTGATTTGTACACAGGGTCTAATTCAATGTGTTTGTTGATTGAGTTCTGGTTGGAATCCCAAGCCTCCGGGAATTCCGTGGCATGTCTCTGTTTGGCTTGTGCGATTATCGATGTGTTATCCCAGTCAACTTCGTGTCTCTCATTGTCTATGTTTATTGAGACAAGTGAGAATTGGTCATGTCTCTTGGTGGCTAGTTGGTGTTCATGTATCTGTATTGTCAATTCTCTATGCCAGTGTTTCTCACAGTCCTTGCATAGCAGTGCCACAATGACACCACCCGCAAACTGGAGGAACAACACCTCACATTCCACCTCAGGAGACTACAGCCCGATGGCCTAAACATGGAATTCACCAAAGTCTCCCCATCCCCATCCTATGTCCAAGCCTCCCTATCATCCCCGCCTCCTTGACCTAACACAACCTGTCCATCTTCTCTCCCACCTATCCGCCCCTCCCAATCCCCACTACTCCCTACCTGCACTCACCTATCACCATCCTCCTACTTTCCCCAGCCCCATCCCTCCTCTCTAATTATTTCCCAGCTCCCTTCCCCCTCCCGATTTCTGAAGAAGTGTCCCGACCTAAAATGTCAACTTTCCTGCTCCTCAGATGCTGCCTGGCCTGCTGTGTTCCTCCAGCTCCACACTTTGTTATCTCTGACTCCAGCATCTGCAGTTCTTACTATCTCTAATTTCATTTGTCTGTTTGTCTCTGTGTCATAACACTACAGAGATAGTGGAAGCACTGGCAGTAATCTTCCAGGAATTCTTTGATTCTGCAAAATGTCCCAGAAGGTTGGCAAACTGCTAATGTAATACTTTTGTTTAAAAAGGGAAGGGGACAAAATAAAAACAGGTAACTAGGTCAGTGAGTATTATGGAAGGCAAAAACAATATTGTCCTTTATTTCAAAGGAAATGTAATCTAAAAGCTTTGGCTAAAGCCGTGCAAGACACCATTCAGATGAAAGCTTGAATACAATGAATGGTTTTGCATCTCTTGTCTAAGGAAAAATAAACTGGCATTGGAGGCAGCCCAGAGAAGGTTCACTACACTGATACCTGGTATGGAGGAACTGTCTTATGTGGAGAGGTTGAGTAGATTGGGCCAGTATTCATGGGAATATAGAAGATAGAAGAAAGAGAAGTGACCTTGTTGAAATGTACAAGATTCTTAGAGGACTTGACAGGGTAGATGTGGAGAGATTGTTTACCCTTGTGGGAGAGTCAGACTAGAGAGCATAATGTCATAATTACGGGTTGCCCATTCAAGACAGAGATGAGAAGAAATTTCATCTCTGAGGGCAATGAATCTGTGAAATTCTTTCCCGCAAAGGACTATCGAGGCTGAGGTAGACAGGCTTTTAATAAACAAGGGGAATTGAGGGTTATGGGAAAAAGTGAAGTTGAGAATTATCAGTGCAGCTATGATCTCATTGAATGACAGGGCAGACCCAATGAGCTGAATGACCTACTTAAGTTCCTCTGACTTATGGTCACGTACAAGAGCTAATAAAGACATGATTAGATCTCAGTAAATGTGTATCATGGAAATGTATATATGTAGAGGATTGTGTATAGCTCTGGGTCCCTTCCTATAGGAAGGATGTAAATACATCTGGTCATACAGTAAAGAAACAGATGCTTTCGCCCACTATGTCTATGCTAACAAATAAAAACCAAACACACTAGTCCCATTTACCAGCACTTGGTCCAAAGCCTACTGCGCCCTGGCATTTTAAGCGCTCATCCAGGTGCTTCTTACCTGCCTTAACCAACTTTTCAAAAAACATGTTCCAAATTTCTACCATTCTCTGGGTGAGAATAATTTCCTCAGATCTCCTCTAAACCTTCACATTAAATTCTTCACCTTGAACATTACTCTATGGGGGAAAGATTCTCACAATCTACCATGTCTATGTCTCATGATTTTGTATACCTCAATCAGAATCCCCCAACCCCTGCACCAGCCTCCTGTGCTCCAGGGAAAACAAACCCATCCTATCCAGTGTCTCCTCATAACCGAGATTTTCCATCCCAGTCAACATCCTGGTGAATCTCCTCTACACTCTCACCAGTAGAATTACACCTTTCTGAACTACACAGTATTCCGTCTGTGGTTTATAAACTTGTAGCAAGTCTTCCTTGCCTCTGTTTTCTGATCCCCAAGCACCCTGTACGCCTTCTTCATTACCGACTCTACCTGTGGTTCTGGGCATCAATGGACTTTTACAGCAAGGTCCCTTTGTTCCTCAATACTCCTTAGGGCTTACCATTCACTGTGTATGCCCTTCTCTTATTAGACCTCACAAATTGGATCACCTTATACTTACCAGAATTAAATTCCATCTGCCATCGCTCTGCCCAATTTACCAACTGATCGCTATCAGGCTGTATCCTGAGACCATCCTCCTCACTATCAACAACACCACCAATTTTCATGTCATCTGCAAACTTAACCTTCTACAGTCACAGTTAAGTCATTCATGTGCGTAACAAACAGCAAGATCACTATGGCAGTGTGCTGGTCACAGACATCCGATCTCAAGAACAACTCTCCCACCATCACCCTTTGCCACCTATCTCTAGGTAAATTTTGGATCCAGTTGGCCAACGTGCCTTGGATCCCATGGGCTGTTACCGTTTGGACAAGTCTTCCATGTGGGACCTTACTGCAATCCAGGTAAACAACAACTGCACTAACCTTATCAATATATGTAGTCACCTTTACAAACAACTCAAATTAGTCAGACAGGATCTCCCTCCAACAAACCCATACTGACTATCCCTAATTAATCCCTGCCTTTCCAAGTGTAGATTAATCTTGTCCCTCAGAACTTTTACTAATAATTTTCCCACTACTGATGTCAGACTCACCTACGGGGAGGTGATGGCCTAGCTGGCCTGTTAATCTAGAGACTCAGATAATGCACTGGGGACCTGGGTTCAAATGCTGCCAAGGCAGATGGTGGAATTTGAATTCAATAAATATCTGGAATTAAGCGTCTAATGATGACTGTGAATCCATTGTTAATTGTTGGAAAAACCTATCTGGTTCACTAATGTCCTTTAGGGAAGGAAACTGCTGCCCTTACCTGGTCTGGCCTAAATGTGACTCCAGACTCCAGAGTCAATGACATTGACTCTGAACTGCCTCTCGGCAATTAGGGATGGGCAATAAATGCTGCTCTCATCCTATGAATGAATAAAAAAGACTAACTGGTCTGTAATTACATGGCCTCTCACTGCTGACTTTCTTAAACAAAGGAACTACCTTAGCTATCCTCCAGTCATCCAGCACATCACCTGTGGCCAGCAAAGAAATAAATATCTCTGCCAGTGGCCCAACAATCTCCTCTCTTGCCTCCCATAGCAGACTGGGATACATTTCATTAGGCCCTGAGGATTATACTTCTTCCATATTAATCTTAACATCCTCTAGCACCTCACCATCCCAAAGGAAATCTCCAGCTACAATATCTTTCTCCTTTGTGAATACGGATGAGAAATAGTCATTTAAGACATCAACCTCATCCACATTCTCTGGCTCCATACACAGATTACCCCTTTGATGTCTAATAGGTCCCACTCTTTCCCTGGTCATCCTCTTACTCATAATATATTTATAAAAAGCTTTAGGGCTTTCCTTGATCCTGTCAACCAAAGATATTTCACGGCCTTTCTTTGCTCTCCTAACTTCTTTCTTTAAGCACATCCCTAAACTCTCCATACCTTGGAAGTGTCTCCCCAGTTTTTAATGCATTGTACCTGACATATGCTTCTTGTCTTTTCATCAAACTTGAGATATCCATTGATATCTAGGGTTCCCTGGACTTGCAGCCCTTGCCCTTCACTCTTCGAGAACATGCTGGCCCTGAATTCTCACAATGACCTTTAAAAATCTCCTACTTTTCAAATGTAGAATTATCTGCAAGTAGCCTTTCCCAGTCGATGTTTGTCTGATCCTGTCTGATGGTTATGGAATTGGCCTTCCTCACATTTCGGCACTTAACTGCTGCACTATTCTTTCCTCTTTCCATGCTGGCTTTGAAATTTATAGAGTTATGGTCACTATTCCCAAAACGCTGTCCCACTGACACTCAACCACTTGTCCAGCTTTATTCCCTAAAATTAAGCCTAGCTCTGCCCCACCTCCAGTGGGCCTATCTACATATTGGCACAAAAAAAGAGGCTTGGATGCACTTTAAAAATTCTACCCTGTCAAATCCTTTCATACAAAGGCGATCTCATTTAATGTTAGCAAAATTGAAATCCCTTTCTACTTGCACTCTATTCCTCTCTCGCCTCTGATATGCACACACATCTGCTTTTCTATCTTCCTTTGACTGCTGGAAGGCCTGTCATATAATCCCAGCAAAGCAATCACCTCGTTTTTTTATATCTTATCTTTACCCAGATAGCCTCACTTGAAGAGCTTTCCAAATATTCTCCCTCATTACTCAGGAATGGTTTTCCTTTATCAATAATGCAGTGCCCCCATTTCTCTGACATTAACCCTCCCTTGCCCCCAACCCTCATGCCTGAAAATTGAGCTGCCAGTCCTGTCTTTCCTTCAATCATCTCTCAGTCATTGTAACAATATCATATTCCCACGTGCTGATCGATGCTCGAAGCTCATCTGCCTTACAAGTGATCCTTCCATTAAAATAGACGCAGTTTAGGTTTCTGGTCTTCATATGTGCCTTATCATGGAGATGTCTCCTCCACCTTCTGGGCTTTACTAGTATTCATTCTATATCAGATTGAACCTTACTCCCGAACTTACATAGACTCTTTGCTCCATTTCCCTGCCAAATGAATTTATGACCTCCCCGGGAGCATGAACAAACCTCCCAACAAGGATATTGGACACATTCTGGTTCACTTGCAACCCATCCAGCTTGTACAGGACCCACAACCCCAGAAACTGTGCCAATGGTCTAAAAATCTAAAGCCCTCCCTCCGACATCAGCCTTTTAGCCACACGTTCACCTATCTATCTTCCTATTTCTATATTCAGCAACAGAAATAATCGAGAGATTTCAACCTCTTCCTCCTTAATCTATGACCTAACTCTTTCAATTCCTATTGCAGGTCCTCATTTTTGTTTACCTGTATCATCACTGCTGACATATACCATGACTGCTGGCTGTTCACCCTCCACCTTCAGAATGCTCTGCAGCTGCTCTGAGACATCCCTCAGAGGATGGAGGCAACATACCATTCAAGAATCTTGTTTGCAGTGACAGACCTACCTGTCAGTTCCCTTACTATCACTAAATCTCACTGACTCTTTTTCCTCCCTTACTGTGCAGCAGAGCCAACTGTTAAACCACAAACTTGGCTGTTGCTGCTTTCCACTGAGAGGCCACCCCACACAACAGTATCCAACACAGTATATCTGTTTGCGAGGGAATAGCAAAGGGGACTTCTGCACTGCCTACCCGTTGTGTTCCTGGTGGTCACCCAGCACTTTGCTGCCTGTGTAGCTCTTAATTATGGTGTGACCAGCACATTAAAGGTGCTACCCACAATGTCCTCAGCCTTAGGGATGCTCCATAGTGAGTCCATCCACAGCTCCAGCCAACCCATGTGCCAAATCAGGAGGTGCAGCTGAACACACTTCCTGCAAACGTGGTCACCATGGAGACTGGAAGTGTCCCTGATTTCCCACGTATCGCAGGAGGAGCATTTCAAAAGGCAAAGTTCTCCTGCCATTGTGAACCTTAGCTACTACAAACAATAAACTAGGAACAAATTACTGAAGCTTACCCACTACTCACCAAATAAGATTTCTTGTGCTCCCTCTCTCCCTACAGAATCACAAACCACAAAAAATAAGGATTTTACATTCTGTCTCCTTGCCGGTTTTACTGAGTCCATAAAATTAGTTCCTAAGCAGCCAATCCTCTTGCCCTGCATCACTTTTTGAACTTTGATGTCACCTCAGGAGTGCTGCCTCTTGATTCAGTGAAGGCTCCGACTATTCTGTTCCTCTCGCACTGCTGCTCTGACAGGTTACTGAGATAGGGAGGGGCGTAGGCACTGGAGGAGCTAACAGAGATAGGGAGGGATGTAGGCATTGGAGTAGGTTACAGAGATAGGGAGGGGGTGTAGGGGCTGGCAAAGGTTACAGAGGTGAGTAGGGGTGTAGGGACTGGAGGAGCTAACTGAGATGAGGAGGGGTGAAGGCACTGGAGGAGCTAACTGAGATAGGGAGGGGTAAAGGACCTGGAGGAGTTAACAGGGATAGGGAGGGGTGTAGGGGCTGGAGGAGCTAACAGAGATAGGATGGGGCATAGGGGCTAGAGGAGGTTACAGAAGTAGGGAATGGTGTAGGCACTGGAAGAGGTAACAGAAATAGGGAAGGATGTAGGGGCTGGTGGAGGTTACAGAGATAGAGAGGGGCATAGGTGCTGTCAGAGATTACAGAGATAGAGAGGGGTGTAGGGGGCTGGAGGAGGTCATAGAAATAGAGAAGGGTTTTGGAACCGGTTGAGGAGATAGAGATAAGGAGCATTCTCACTGGGCCCCCTGTGGGACCTTCCTCCAGTCTCTGGAAATGTTTCTTTAGCAGAGTCTATAATTCCTTGCAAGGCTCCATGGAGATCATGCCTGAATTACATTGGAGACTGAGATAGATTTCACATCCTGCAGTCAACATTTCCAGATTTTTCTACCGCAATCTACAGCAACACAATCTTGTTTGCAGAAAAGGGAGTAAATTTGGACAGGGAATCAAACTAAGTTTGAGTGTTTGAGTGTTCACCCACAGCGAGAGATTGAAAATGGACAGGAAGTTATTCATTCTTCCTCTGTGTTTTCTAGATAGCAGAGGAGAGAGTTTGCATGTGATTCTGATGCTGGGAATATGAGCTGTGATATTAATGTGGCTGTTGTTCTCACTGTTGCTGGTGTTTGTGTCTGCGAGCGGCAAACAGTTAAAGGAAGTTGAAAGACTGTTTCAAGCTTTCTACAGCTTTGTCGGTGCAACCAAATGACATGTTAAGTTAGGTTAACTTGCACTGAATCCAGTTAATGCCACTGGTGAGGATCATCTAAGAGTCAGAGTTATTACAGCAGAGAAGGTGGCCATTCAGCCAACTAAGGCTATACTGGTTCTCTCTGTAGAACAATCCAGTCAGTCCCATTTTCCTAATCTCTCCTCATTGTTCTGAGAGTTTATTTCACACAAGGGTCCATCCAATTTCTGTTTGAAATCATTGAGCATCTCCACTTCCTCCATGTCATAGGCAGTGAGTTCAAGATCATTATCTAGATAACAGCCCTTCCTCACAATCCCTGCACTGTACGTTGCCAGGTCAGAGCTATAGGAAGACGTTGAATGGGCTGGGGCTATTTTCCCCAGAGCATCGAAGGCTGAGGCATGACCTTATAGAAGTTTACAAAATCATGATGCGCATGGATAGGGTGAATACCCAAGGTTTTTTCCACATAGTACGGCAGACCAAAACTAGAGGACATACATTTAAGGTGAGAGGGAAAGACATAAAAGGGAACTAAAGGGCAGCTTTTTCACACAGAGGGTGGTCCTTTTATGGAATAAGCTGCCAGAGGAACTGGTGAAGTCTGGTACAATGATGACTTTTAAAAGACATCTGGATGAGAACATGAATAGGAAGGATTCAGATGAATATGAGCCAAATGCTGGCAAATGGGACTAGGTTTATTTAGGATATCTGTTCGGCATGGTCGAGTTGGACTGAAGGATCTGTTTCCATGCTGTACAATTCTCTGACTCTTTGACTTTACCTGTGAACAGTCTACTCCATGTCAACTTTTCTTGTCTTATACCATTAAAATTTAGCTTACTACAATTATTTTTTATTTCACTTCTTTGGAAACTTATCCTTTCTCATCAACATTTTAAACACGACACAAAGTGTTCCTGCACTGTCACCTCAGTCACTTGCCCTGCCTTATTATCCAAAAGAAGGTCAAGGTTTTCTCCTTCTCTCGTAGGATCATTTATATAGTGATAGAGAAGATTTTCTTGAACACATCTAACGAATTGTTCATCATCCAAATTTAACAGTATGGTAGTCCCAGTCAATGTTTTTAAAAAAATGAAACCCCCTATTATTACAAACTTATTATTCTTACATATAGCATAGAATCCCTACACTGTGGAAACAGGCCCCTCAGCCCAACAAGTCTGCACCGACCCTTGGAGCATCCCACCCAGACCCATCCCCCTACAGTCCACCTAATATACATCCCTGAACACTACAGAAGATTTAGCATGGCCAATCCACCTAACCTGCACATCTTTGGCTGTTGGAGGAAACCATAGTATCCAGAGGAAACCCACGCAGACACGGGGAGAATGTGCAAACTCCACACAGACAGTTGCTTGAGGGTGGAATTGAAGCTGGGTCCCTGGTGCTGTGAGGCAGCAGTGCTAACCACTGAGCCACCGTGCCACCCTCTCAGTATCTCTCGGCATACCTTTTCCTCACTTTCTCTCTGACTATTGGGGGGCCTACAATATAAACCCATCAAGTTGATCTTTTCTTTCTTATTTCTAATTTCAACCCATATACTTACACTTAATGCTATTTCAGAAATATCTTCTCTAGTTACAGCAGTAATGTTTTCCTTAATCACAAACACTATTCCCCCTCCTCTTTTAGCTCCCATTCTATCCTCCCTATAGCAGCTGAAAGCCGGAACATTGAGTTGCCAGTCCTGTCCACCCCTGTAAGAACACTTGCAGTGAAATAAATGCAGTTTAATACTTCAGAGTTGCTTCTTTCTCTGATTTGCTCTTATCTGTCTTTTCTAATTAGCTTGATCTTTTCAGATTTATAACGATCCTTATATCTTTCTATTTACAGAGCTACCTACCCCACTATCTAATAGTTCACAGTCTCCCTTAATAGAACCAGCAATCTCCCCGCTAGGATATTTGTCCCTTTAAAGAACAGCATTTCATTGAACATCTAAATCAATCCGATAGCTGTGTGCTAACTTTTTGTGACTTATACCATACCTAGGAATTCCTGACTTGTTCTCCGTCTAAATCATTTTAAAATTTTTTCTTGCTAAAGTGAACAACAATGAAGTGAAGAGATAACACAGTGTGGAGCTGGAGGAATGCAGCAGGCCAGGCAGCATCAGAGGAGCAGGAAAGGTGATGTTTTGGGTTGGGACACTTCTTCAGAAAATTTCTGATTTTCTGAAGAAGGGTCCCGATCCGAAATGTCAGCTTTCTTGCAACTCTGATGCTGCCTGCTTGCTGTGTTCCTTCAGCTCCACACTGTGTTATCTCAGACTCCAGCATCGGCAGTTCTTACTATCTCTAACAACGAAGTGAACATGTCTTTTCTGTCCCAGAAGAAATCCTAATGATCCAAAAACCTGAATCCCTGAACATTACATCACTTTTCCAGCCATCAATTTATCTGCTTTATCTTTTCATTCCCTCCCTCATTCAGGCTTGGCACTGGGAGAAAATGAGAGATTCCTACTTTTGAGGGTTTTTTTTAATCTTCTACCTAAACTCTTATATTCACTCTATAAAGCTGTAACCTTTTTTGAGAAAATATCATTCATACCAATGTGGACAATAACTTCTGGCTTCTTGCTCTACCTTTTAACAATATGTTGCAAATGCTTGCGACGTCCTTAATCCTGGCACCAGGAAGGCAACAGAGGTAACAAGCATGGGGCTGGATGAACACAGCAGGTCAAGCAGCATCATAGGAGCAGGAAAACTTGACGTTTCGGGCCTAATCCCTTCATCAGAAAATCCAGGAAGGCAACACACCATTCTAGATTCACGCTCAATGCCGTAGAATTTCCTGTCTGCACCTCTGAAAGAACAATCCCCAAGATCAATTATTCTTGTACCTTTTGTCAAATGCCACCCAACATAAAATTAATTCTGAGTACCCAGTTTCAGATTGCCCCTTCTATTTTCCTCCGAAAGGCTGTCCCTTTCAATCGTGCCCAAAACTGAATATCTGTTTGAGAGAGGAATAGCCACCAGAGACTTCTGACCAACCTTCTTGCCTTTCCTGATGGTCACCCATCTATCTGATTGACCCTGCTGTTTAATCTCTTTTCTAAATCCCCTAAATATCTCATGGTGTCCCTTGTACACCCTCAAAGACATTAGGCCTAAAAAGAAGCTTTCAATAGCACATTATACCTAAAATAAATGACCTTTCCTTACCCACAGAAAATATTATTAAGAATGCAAAACAAAATCAATCATATAAATCTTAAATAAAATTAACCACTTAGCTGAACAATCAAATTAAAAATGTATCGTCAAGTATTGCAACAGACAGCTTTAAATCCTCAAATAAAATAATTATAAACACGGCTAGAGTCAGCCATATGAAGGCTTCTCCAAGCTTAAACACAACTCCATTTAGAAAAAACTGTCCGCTGTGATTCTAAAAAAAATCTCTTTATAGATGTTGAAAGAAACTCTCATTCCATGCGTATAATTTTGTTTTCGCAAATTTAAAAAAAGCTTAAGCCATCAACATGTCGGCCTCTGCAAAAGCTCTAAGTACAGCACCATTTTTAAAAAAACATTTTTTTCTGCATTTTTTTGAGTATCAACAATCCAAAAAGAATCAAGTTAAAAATCTTAAACGACTGAAATGTAATAACTAATGATAAAGTTAGGAGTCAACCTGCAATCTCAGCTGCTGCTGCAATATCCACGTTCCGCCATTTTCTTCACTTTGAGATTGTAAGAACAGCCGATTCTGGAGTCAGAGACAACGTGGTGTGAAGCTAGAGGAACACAACAGCCCAGGCAGCATCAGAGGAGCAGGAAAGTTGATGTTTTGGGTCAGGACCCTACTTCAGAGCTGGGGAGGGGACAGGAAGCTGAGAAATAAGTAAAGGGAGGAGGGGTGGGGCTGGGGATAGGTAGTTGGAGTGGTGATATGTGAATGTTGGTAGGGAGTGTGGGGACTGGTCAATGGAATGGATTGGGTGGTTAGGTAGGAGGGGAGATGGACAGTTTGTGTCAGGTCAACGAGGCAGGAGGGAGGATGGATGGGGCTGGGGAAAGGTAGGTCGGGTCATGATAGGATGGATGCAAGTAAGGAGTCGTGGGGATTGGTAGTGTGAAAAGTAGGTGGATAGGTGGGGAAGAAAGTGGATAGGTTGTGTCAGGTCAAGGAGCAAGGGATGAGAAGGGGGTTTGTAGTGGATGTGGCCAGGGGTGGGAAGATTTTAAAACTGTTCAGGCCATCGGGCTATAGGCTCCTCATGTGGAATATGAGATGTTGCTCCTCCAGTTTGCATGTGGCGTCATTGTGGCACTAGAGGAAGCCTGGGATGGGCTTGTCATCAAGGGAGTGGGAGATGGAGTTAAAATGGTTGGCGACTGGAAGGTGTTGTCGATTATTTGGTGGCACGGTGGCTCAGTGGTTAGCGCTGCAGCCTCACAGCACCGGGGACCCGGGTTCGATTCCAACCCCAGGTGACTGTCTGTGTGGAGTTTGCACATTCTCCCCGTGTCTGCGTGGGTTTCCTCCGGGTGCTCCGGTTTCCTCCCACAGTCCAAAGATGTGCAGGCTAGGTGGATTGGCCATGCTAAATTGCCCATAGTGTTCAGGGGTGTGTGGATTATCGGGGGATGGGTCTGGGTGGGATGCTGCGAGGGTCGGTGTGAACTTGTTGGGCCGAAGGGCCTGTTTCCACACTGTAGGGATTCTAATATTCTAATCACATACAGAGTGCAGATGCTCCATGAAATGATCCCCGAGTCTGCACTTGGTCTCACCAATGTTGAGCAGGCCACATCAGGAGCAACTGATTCTGTAGACTAGGTTGGAGGATGTACAGGTGAACCCCTGCTGGATTTGGAAAGTTTGCTTTGAGCCTTGAATGGAGGTGTGGGAGAAGTGTAGGGGCAGGTGTATCACTTCCTGCGGTTATAGGGAAAGGTATGGTAGGGTTAGTGAGGAGTGTGGAGCGGATGAGGGAGTCATGCAATGAGCAGTCCCTATGAAAGGCAGGTAGGGTGGGGATGGAAATATCTCCTTGGTCATGGGGTCAGATTGTAGATGGCGGAAATGGCCGAGGATGATGTATTGGATGCGGAGGTTGGAGGGATGGTATGTGAGGACAAGGGGCATTCTTTATTTTTGTCTTTATTTTTGTTGGGGGAAGGGGGTTTGAGGGCAGAAGTGCAGGAAATGTAAGAGATGCTGTTGAGGGTATTTTTGATCACCAGAGGGGGGAAGTTGCAGTCCTTGAAATAGGAGGACATCTGGATTGTCTGGAAGTGAAACGCTCCATCTTGGGAGCAAATGCAGCGGAGGCAGAGGAATTGGGAGAATGGGATCACGTTCTTGCAGGAGGGTGGGTGAGAGGAGGTGCAATCTCGGTAGATGTGGGAGTCGGTGGGTTTAGATATCAGAGGTAACTAACAGAGATGGAGATGGAGAGGTCCAGGAAGGTGAGGGAGGCATTGGAGAAGGTCCAGGTGAATTTGAGTTTGGGGTGAAAGGTGTTACTAAAGTTTATGAACCCTTCAAGCTCCTCATGGGAGCAGAAGGCAGTGCCAATACAGTCATCTGTGTAAAGTAGGAAGAGATGGGGGATGGCGCCAGTGTAAAAGTGAAAAAGGAACTGTTCCACATATCCTACGAAGTGAAGGCATGGTGAAACTTGCCCCCCGGTGGGAAATAAAGCAGCAGATTAACATCTGTAGTGGTGGATACAACTAAGTGGAAAAATATGAAAGAAATGACAAGGAAGGAATATTCAAGAGCGATTATTGAAGTCTCCATCACAGACACAAATAGGACAGAGTGTTTGGAAAAGGCTAGCAATCAAACACTGGAGAAACGAATGAAAATGAGAAGAGGGAGGGTTAATACAGGACTGAAGGTGTAATATCTGAATGCACTCATATTTAATATGAGGGTAAGCTAGCCAGTAATGTAAATGAAGACTGTAAGAGTTTCTTTAGGTATATAAAGGGCAAAAGAGAGGCAAAAGTGGACATTGGACCCCTGGAAAATGACGGTGGAGAGATGATAGTGGGGAACAAGGAAATAGCTGAGGAACTGAATGATTACTTCACATCAGTCTTCACAGTGGAAGACACAAGTAATATCCCGAAAATTCAAGAGAATCAGGGGGCAGGACTGAGTATGGTGGCCATCACCAAGGAAAAGGTGTGAGTAAAACTGTTTGGGCTGAAGGTGGACAAATCACCTGGACCAGATGGGCTGCACCGCAGAGTTCTGAAGGAGATAGCTGAAGAGATAGTGGAAGCATTAGTCGTGATCTTTCAGGAATCACTAGAGTCAGAGAGGGTCCCAGAGGACTGGGAAATGGCTAGCGTGACACCCCTGTTTAAAAAGGGAGTAAGGCAAAAGACGTAAAATCACAGGCCGAATAGCCTAACCTCAGTCGTGAGTAAGATTTTGGAGTCCATTGTAAAAGATGAAGTTGCTGACTATTTGGAAGTGTATAGTAAAATAGGGCAAAGTCAGCATGGTTTCATCAAGGGGAGGTCATGCCTGACATACCTGCTAGAATTCTTTGAGGAAGTAATGAGCAGTGTAGACCAAGGAGAGCCAATGGATGTTATCTACCTGGACTTCAAGAAGGCCTTTGATAAGGTGCCACACCGGAGGCTGCCTGAGTAAGATAAGGGCTCATGGTGTTAGAGGCAATGTGCTAGCATGGATAGAAGATTGGCTGTCTGGCAGAAAGCAGACAGTGGGGATAAAAGGGTTTTTCTCAGGATGGCAGCCAGTGACAAGTGGTGTTCAATAAAGGTCAGTGCTGGGACCACAACATTTCACTTTATACATTAATGATCTAGATGAAGGAACTGTGGGTATTCTGGCTAAGTTTGCAGATGATACAAAGATAGATGGAGGGACAGGTAGTATTGAGGAGGTGGGGAGGCTGCAGAAGGATTTGGACAGGTTAGGAGAGTGGGTAAAGAAGTGGCAGATGGAGTGCAATGTGGGAAAGTGTGAGGTCATACACTTTTGTAAAAAGAATAAAAGCATGAACTATTTTCTACATGGGGAGAAAATTCAGAAGTCTGAAGTGCAAAGAGACTTGAGAGTTCTAGTCCAGGATTCTCTCAAGGTAAACTTGCAGGTTGAGTCAGTAGTTAGGAAGGCAAATGCAATGTTGGCATTTATTTTGAGAAGACTTGAATATAAAAGCAGAGATATACTACTGAGGCTTTATAACGCTCTGATCAGGCCACATTTGGAGTATTGTGTGCAGTTTTGGGCCCCATATCTCAGGAAGGATGTACTGGCCCTGGAGCAGGTTCAGAGGAGGCTCATGACAATGGTCCCAGGAATGGAAAGCTGAACATATGAAGAACGTTTGAGGACTCTGGGACTCTACTCATTGTAGTTTAGATGGATGAGGGGGAATCTAACTGAAACTTTCAGAATACTGAATAGCCTGGACAAAGTGGATGTTGGGAAGATGCTTCCATTTGTAGGAGAGTCTAGGGTCCGAGGGCAGCCTTAGAGTAAAGGGAAGACCTTTTGGAATGGAGACAAGGAGAAACTTCTTCAGCCAGAGAGTGGTGAATCTATGGAATTCACTGCCACAGAAGGCTGTGGAGGCCAGGTCATTGAATACATTTAAGACTGAGATATATAGGTTCTTGATTATCAAGTGGATCAAGGGTTACAGGGAAGAAGCAGGAGGATGGGGTAGAGGAACTTATCAGCCATGATTGAATGGCGGAGCAGACTCGGTGGGCCAAATGGCCGAATTTCTGCTCCTATGTCTTATGGCCTTATAGCTCTGACCCATACAGGTTGCCATAGCCGCCCCCCCGCAGTTTGTAGGAAGTGGCAGGAGTTAAAGGAGAAGTTGTTCAGGGTAATGACAAGTTCTGTTAAGCGGATGAGGGTGCCCACATTACTCTCAGTCCGCCATTTTCTTCATTTTATTGTTGTTCAGTTTAGCAAGAAAAATTTTTAAAAAGTGGACAGCAACTAAGGAATTCCTGAGTAGGGCTTAAGTCATAAGACATCAGCATGCAGCTACTGGAATGATTAAGAAGTTCAATGAAATGCTGTCATTTAATTCAAGAGGAATTGAACATAAAATTATGGATCAGAGATAAAAGGTACTGCAGATGCTGGAGAATCCGAGATAACAAGGTGTGGGGCTGGATGAACACAGCAGGCCAAGCAGCATCATAGGAGCAGGAAAGCTTGACGTTTCGGGCCTAGACCCTTCATCAGAAATCAGGAT
>JAHRHZ010000171.1:370025-436794 GCA_024137785.1 Ginglymostoma cirratum
GATTGTTTTCAGGACAATTCCCTACAGCAGTATATGTCCAGTCCAACAAGCAAGGGCTCACTGCTGGACCTGCATCTTGGGAATGAGGTGACCCAGGAGGCAGAGTGGCATTGAGGGAGCATTTAGGGGACAGTGATCATTTTATCATCAGGTTTAGGATGGAAGTGTGTCAATGACATAGATTAGTCAAGAGGAAGAAAAATCAACTGGTGGAGCGCAGGCATCAATGGGACTGTAATGATGTTGTTACTTTAAAGAGGTTGTTTTGTCCAAGATTATTTTTTGAAGAGAGTTTGTAAAGGCAGAGATGCCGAAGTGGCTACACAAGACGTCTTAAATCAATAATTAAGAATTTAAGTGAATAGTTTATGAAGCCTTCAGGTTTGTTTTTAAAACAGTTGTAACAGTGGAAGGGGAGTGGTTAATTCTCACTGATCAGGCTTTCTAGTTTGTTTCAGCTGTAGCAGTCAGAAGCTGTTTGGGTCCCAGAAGAGTTGGAGCTTCAGTTAAATAATTTCTAGTTGCTACATTCTTTGACATCTCTCTTGATGTTGTTTCCTCCTGGAATGGAGAATTACATGCAAGAATCTGTGTCTGAATTTATCTTTCTGCCATGGGATATGTTTATGGGATGTTACTATATTTGAACAGCTAATTCATAATAAGTACTGTGTCTGTTATTCAGTTAAGTTTTCCAAGAGATAAGTTATTCTAAATTCCTTTTTCTTTTGTTCGTATTTTAAGTATAGCCTTTAAATAAGTTGTGTTCTGCTTAAAGTCGAATAGTTTGTCCAGTTGCATCATTATCAGGAACACACAATTCACATCTACCTTCAAAATCAAAAAAAGTTAGGGTCTAGGTTACCTTCTTAAGATATTTTGAGGTGTTCTTGTCTGGTCTATAACAAATTGGTATCTCTTGTTGGGAAAACATTTTATAATTCCAATTTTGGGTGTCAGATTGTTGGATTTAAAGGCGGTGAGTGGTAACTGTTCGTGTCTTTTGTTTCGGGTGTTGAATTTGATTGGTTTAAATAGGACATGCCCTGTGCAGCAATGTCTCTTCCAGTCACTGAGAGTTTTCTGCAGGTGGAAGAAGCGACTTTGGGAGTTTTACAAAATGTGAGCAAGGCAAAGCTGTTGGAATTGGCCAACAAGGTGGCATTGGAGTTGCCTTAATCTTTGAGAAATAGGGAGGTAATTACAGCAGTAGCTCGACATTTAAATTTGCTGGAAATCCCATCAGAATCTTTGGAATGTCTAGATTTCAATTGTAGATGAAGCAGCTTGAACATGAAAAAGAAAGGAAACAGTTTTAATTACAATTCAAAGCAGAGGACAAAGAAAAGAAGATTAAGTTCCTAGCAGAATAAAAGGGAGAAATAGAGAGAAGTGAAGCTGAAAGAGAGAGAGTTTGAAATTCAGAAGTTGCCAATTAGAGAGGAAAATCGACTTGAAAGACCAGAGGTGAAGGTAGAAGGAGGCTGGGTGAGGAGAAGAGCAATGAAGAGCAAATCCATCATAACAAAGGCCTGGTGGGGATCCGTTTAAATATATCTAAGCATTGCCTAAATTTGAAGATAAGAATGTCGAAGCCTTTCTCATTTCATTAGTGAAAGTGGCTAAATAAATGCAGCGGTTGGTAACCATGTGGGTTTTGTTGATCCAAACAAAGGTGGTTAATAGAGCAAGTGAGGTATTTGCATCACTACCAGAGAAGGCATCTAGGGAGTATGAGGAGGTTAAGAAACCATCTCAAGTCCATGTGAGCTAGTGCCAGTAGCCTACAGACAATGTTTCAGAAATCTGAGGAGGGATCCTGGTCAAACCCACAGTGAGTGTGAAAGGATCAAACAAAGTAATTTCAATAGGTGGATGGGGCATTGAAAATAGATCAAGCAAATGATGTTCTAAGAGACATGATTATTTTGGAGAAGTTCAAAAATTCAATTCCTGAAGTAGTGAAAACTCACGTGGAAATGCAGAGAGTTAAAACAGCAAGATTAGCAGCTGAAATGGCTGATGATAATGAGTTCGTCCACAAATCAAAATTTGGCTTCTCACATCAGTTACAATCTGTGAGGAATAGAAATTGAGGAAAAGAGAAATTGTCAGGTGGTAAGGGAAATGTAGATCTCATTGAAGAGAATAAAGATAGTTTACCACAGGGTGAAAAGGAAACCCATGAAGGGGAAAGAGATGTAAAAAAGTTCAAGTGTTTTCACTGTAACAAAGTAGGCTGCATGAAGTCATAGTGTTGGTGTTTTGGAAAAAGCACTGGGAAGGCAAATGTAAGAAAACCGGATAAGCCAGTGAGATTTGTTGAAATGGTAAAGGAAACCACAGTGGAGGCTAAAAAGCTGCACCAGAATGTACAACCTGGTCAGGGATTCGTTGTGAAGAAAGTGCTAGATCTTCTTAAACCATTTACTTGCAAGGGTAATGTTCGCTCGCACATGCCAGTATAGCAGGTAAAGAAATTACAGTTTTAAGAGATACAGCAGTGTGTCAATCTTTGATGTTGAGAGATGAGGGGATATATCGTTCAGAAGGACTATTGGCAGAAAAAGTGGTAATCTGTGCAATTCACGGTGAGAGGAGAAGTGCTCGATTAAGTAAAGTGAGGTTGGACTATCCGGTGAAAAGTAGAGAATTGGTGGTGGGAGTACTGGAGGAATTCTCAGCTCCAGGAATACAATATGTCCTTGGTAGCAGTTTCGCTGGATCACAGGTAGGAGCGCTGCCGCTGTGGCTGAAAGTGTTACAGGATGTACATCTGTGCGATAACAAGGTCATAAAGCCACTGGCTGAAGCACAAAGTGAAATCGAAGAATAAAGACAAGGAGGCTGCAGTGTAATTATCAGAGACCGTGTTTGATTAAATGGTTAAAAAAAAAACAAGAACAGGTGGAGGACGAAGTGGATATTTTTATTTCAGAGAAATTAACCAAGTTACAACAGCAAGATGAAAAAACTGAAGCAATTGTGTACACAGAAGAAGAATCTGAGGGTATTCCAGAAGGTTACTGCCTTAAATATGATGTCTTGATGAGAAAATGGAGACCATCACACATTCAAGTGAATGAGAAATGGGCTGAAGTTCATCAAGTTGTACTGCCAGTGTGTTACAGAAAGGAGGTGTTGCAGGAAGCACATGAATTACCAGCAGGAAGTCATTTAGGAGGAAGGAAAACTCCAGACAAAAAACAAAATCCTTTTTGTTGACCTGGATTGCATAAGGATGTCGTTGAATTTTACCAGACATGTCATTCATGTCAGGAAATTGGAAAACCTTTGGTAGTGATAAAACCAACATCTGTACTACTTATTACTGCTTTTGAGGAACCTTTTACAAGGGTCTTAATTGATTGTGTCGGGCCCCTACATCAGACAAAAAAGGGGCAATCATTGTTTGTTGATTATAATGTAAGTATCTACTGGATATCCAGAAGCCATTACATTACGCAGTATCATGGCTAAAAGATTTTAGAAGAGTTACTCAATTTTTTTTTCACTACATATGGACTACCCACAGAGATACAACCAGATCCAGGGTCAAAATTTACATAAAATTTATTCAGGGAAGGTATGAATAGTTTTGGAATAAAACAATCCAAATCCAGTGCGTACCATCCAGAATTGCAGCGAATGTTGGAATGGCGGTAACTAACTTTAAAGACCATGTTGAGGACTTGTTGTCAAGTCTATCCAGAACATTGGGATAAAGGAATTCCATTTGTACTTTTTGCAATTAGGAATGTACTAAATGAATCTACCACATTCAGTCCATTTGAATTAGTTTTTGGGCATGAGGTGAGAGGACCACTAAAAGTAATTAAGGAGAAATTGGTGAATCAGAGTTCAGAGACCACATCTTTGAACTACAGGTCAAATTTTCAGGAAAGATTAAATTAAGCAGGTGAGTTGGCCAGACAGAGTTTGAAACTGGTACAGAACATGATGAAACAGGAAGCAGAGAAGAAATCAAAAATTCACAACTTTGCTAATGGAGATAAAGTATTAGTGTTACTTGCATTGATAGGCGAATCTCTCAAAGGAGATTGAGTGAGGTGAACTACTTGATAAGAACTCCAGATAGAAAGAAATCTCACAGAGGGTGTCATGGTGAATATGCTCAAAACATATCTCGATAGGGAAAGAAAGCAAAATGAGATGATGTTACTGGTTACCACACAAAGTGAGGAACCAAGTTCAAAGAATTCTAAATTGGACATTCCTCAAATTTAATTGGACAATGAGGAAGTTCTCAAAAATTGGACCAAATTATTGAGTTACTTTCCAGAGGAAAATTGAAATGACCAGAAAGAGTTATTGCTATTGCATGGGGAGACATGGGGGAATAAGCTGGGAAGGACTAATTTAATTATGCATGATGCAGGTATCGGAAATCCTGTTCCAATTAAGCAACATCCTTGTAGTCTTAACCCGCTAAAGTTGGCACAGTTCAAAAACACATTGAACGCATTCTCAAAGACAACATAATCAATGTGGTTTGCAGCAACTGGAGTTCATCCATAGTAATGATGCCAAAACCAGATGGTGCCCAATGATTGTGTGGACTATTGCCAAGTCAATGCAGTTACAAAGTCTGATTCATAGCCCATTTCACATTTAGAAGACAGTATTGAGAAGTTAGGACAAGCAACTTCTATTTCTAAGTTGGACTTAGACAAAGAATACTGGCAGGTGGCTTTATCTGAAAGACTGAAGATAATTTCAGCTTTCATATCACCAAATATACCAAATTAAAAACAGGCCATTTGTTATGAAAAATGTACCAGCCACGATTCAAAGACTAACCAATAAAGTCATTTCTGGATTAACAAATTGTGTGGTATACATCAACGACTTTGTGATTTTTAGCCACACATGGAAGGAACACTTGCAGTATTTATCAGAATTATTTGATCGACTTTGGGAGGCAGGATCGGTGATAAACCTGACCAAGGGTGAATTCACAAAAGCCCAAGTCATGTTCCTAGGCCCTGTTATCAGACATGGACAGATGGCCCCAAGGAATGTGAAAACAAAGGTTATTGGGAAGTTTGCCATGCCATTCATGAAGAGAGTAACACTGTGATTCCTGAAATTGAGTGGGTTTTATTGGAACTCATCCCAAATTTTAGCAGTGTGGTTACTCCACTGACTGACTTATTGAAGAAATGCAGAAAACTACATTAGACAGTGGACTGTCAGAAGGCATTTGACAGCCTGAAGGCTGTGTTAACCACTGCCCCAGTATTAGCCACACCTAATTACTCAAAACTATTCAAGGTGGCTATTGATGTGAGTGATGAGGGTGTCGGTGCTGTACTCTTACAAAAAGACAACGAGAAGATAGAAAGACCTATTGAGTACTTCTCCAGAAAATTAAGTGCTTATCAACAGAAATATTCCGAGATTGAGAAGGAAACCTTGAGCTTGGTGTTGGTGGTAAAACATTTCAACTTTTATATTGCCAGTAATGTGCCTGAGGCAATTGTATATACTGACTGTAACCTATTAAAGGTTTTGGAGAAATTTGACAAAAATTCCAGACTGTTTAGATGGAGCTTATTATTGCAGGCATTCAATGTGAAAATTATACATGTGGCAGGGTAAGAAAACGTAATTGCTGACTGTTGTCATGACTTGGATGAAGAAAGATGGAGGTGCTCATTGGTGGGACTGAATGGATTGAAATAGAATGTAATCGTGAATGTTTGCATGCTTAGAGTCAATATAGTGTATATGTATTTTAGCGTGTTAATAGAGTAATACAAAGGATTTTAAAATGAAGCCATGTTGTATATTGATGGTTCATTGTTTTAAGGTTGGGGGAGGAAGTATGACGATGCTGTCAGCTTGAAAAGGTTATTTTATCCTACGTTATTTTTGAAGAGAGATTGTAAAGAGAGAGGTAAGAAAGTGACTACTCAAAATGGCTTCAGCCAATACTTTGAGGCCTTGAGGCTTTTATGAAAAATGTTGTAACAATGGAAAGGAAGTGGCCAATTCTCAGATCAAGCCTTCTAGTTTTTTCAGCCATCGCAGTCAGAAATTGTTTGCGTCCCAGAAGAGTTAGAGCTTCAGTAAAATTATTCCGAATTGCTACATTCTCTGAAATCTCTCTTGATGTTGTTTCTTCCTGGATTGGAGGATTACATTTCATAATCTGTGTCTGAATTTACCTTTTTGCCAAGAGGTGTGTTCATGGGATGTTGCCACATTGGAAGAATTAATCAGTAATAATTACTGTATCTATTATTTGGTTGAGTTTTCCAATTGTGAAGTTATTCTAAATTCTTCATTCTTTTGTGTGTATTTTAACTATAGTGTTTAATAAGTTGTGTTCTGATTAAAATTGAGTAGTTCGACCAGTCGCATCACATCTGGAACACGCACTTCACATCTACTTTTAAAATCAGAAAAACTTAGGGCCCAGGCTACCTTCTTAAAACGTTTTGAGGGAGTCTGGTCTGGTCCCTAACAAGGACAAGGACACTGCAAGGCTATGACTCTGACTGGATCTCGAGACGAACAGGAGGAACATGAGTTGAACAATGGGCTACCTTTAAACAGGAGATGGCTCGACCTGAATAAAACAATATTCCCTCAAGAGGGAAAGGAAGACAAATCCTGATCTCTCTGAAAGACAAAGGAGATCAAAATTAAATTAAAGAAGAACAAGGGTTTTGTCCAGGTGAAACTCAGCTTGTCTGGCAGTATGCATGGTGAGAAAGCAGATTAATATTTTGAGTTTTGTAACCCTTCTTCACAACCAGTTCACTTTCAAAATTTGGAAATGAGATAATACTTGTGATAATTGAAAGGAGAACAGCGTAGAAATTGAAAATGACATTGAAAGGGTGATGGAGTGTGTGCAAAGGTAGCAGATTCATTTCAACACAGAGAGGATGAGGTGAAATACACTTGGTACAAAGAACACAGAAAAAACTGAAGGAACAGTGAAGAACAAGCATATTTATCAAAAGACTGAGCAGGAGCAAGGAGACCAGAGTGTTTATGTGCATAAGATATTAACGGTGACAGGACAGGTCGAGAGAGCTGTTAATAAAGCATATACTATTATAGGCTAAATTAACAGGGCCATACAGCACAAGGGCAAGCATGTTATGATGACGTTAAAAGACACTGTGTTTACACATCAGCAGGAGTATTGTGTGTAGTTCTGGATCCCGCACTGCAGGAAAGATGTGAATATAATGAGACGGTGTGGAAGTGGTTTATGAGAATGATTCCAGGGATGAGAAACTTCAGTTATAAGGACAGATTGGAAAACTTGTGGCTGCTTTCATCAGAGAGGAAAAGGCTGAGGGGAGATTTGGACAGAGCAGACAGTGAGAACTGGTCATGGTCATTAAAGAATCAAGAACTAAAGTTCACAGTTTTCCAATGTTTTGCAAAAGAAACGAATGCACAATGAAGAAAACCATTTTTTTCAGTGTGTGGTTTGGTCTGGAATGCACCATCCGAAAGTGTGGTGGAGTCAGGTTCAATTGAAGCATTCATGTGGAAACTGGATGGTTACTTAAACAGAAACAGTGCACAGAGCGATGAGAAAAAAGCAGAAGTTGGTTGTACGTCAAAATGCTCGCAGAACCAGTGCAGACAGCTTCAGTCAAATAGATCTATTTCTTTAAAACCAAAGGTCCCTGAGGGAGTTGAGTAGCCATTTTGGTAAGTGAGAAAAGTATTTTTATTTTATGCTGTGACCCATAGAGAGGTGGGTCTACATGTTGGGTGCATTCCTCCAGCCCCAGTGCGAACCCTCAGTAAACTTAGTCATCCTGGTAAACATGCTTTCTCATGTAGGACTGAGATTCCTATTTGAGCTGATGTTCCACGTTATATTTATCTAAAAACGTCCATTCTCTGTGTGTTAGATTTCACAGATAAACCCATGATATTCCCAGTGGAAATTATTGCAGGGAAGCTTGTGAACCTGAGCTGCACCTTCAACACAACATGCAATGGAACAGCTCTTGCCTTAACCTGGGACACTCCCACTGCAGTACCTGGATCAGTCTCGAGCACTGTAACTCAGCATGGTGTCACTCTGACCTATACTTCTGTTCTGAGCCTGACACCATCACTCCGACACCAGGGACAAACTCTCACCTGCAGGGTGAGTTATCCAAACGTTTCATCAGTGCAGACCTTCGTACTGACAGTGCAATGTAAGTATAGACATCCTTCATTCAACTTTCCATAGGCCATATTTTGCGCAGCAAGATCCCACAATTCCCAATATGCTGCACACCAGGGCTCAATTGAGCAATCTCAGACTGAGACGACAGAGACAGTTTTGACACATTAAAGATGGCAAAGTTGCATTCCCTCAGCACCAACATTCAGACTGTGAGGCCTTCTTTCTGCACTGACTCTCCGGCATCCCGTCAATGACTGACCATCCATCAGTGTGGCACTCCTCAGCACTGACTCTGAGACTGTATGGTAGTCCCTCAGTACTGACCGTCTCACAGTGCAGCACTCCCTCAATACTGACCCTCCGGCAACGCAACTCACCATCAGTACTGGCTCTTTCACAGTGAAGTTTTTGGGGTTGGAGGTGTTGTGCTACAGGGAGAGGCTTAGTAGGCTGGGACTATTTTCCCTGGCACTTTGGAGACTGAGAGGTGACCTTACAGAGGTTTATAAAATCATGAGAGGCATGGATAGGGTGAATAGCCAAGGGCTTTTTCCCAGGAGAGGAAAGTCCAAAGCTGGTGGGCATAGGCTTACAGTGCAAGGGGAAAGATTTGAAAGGGACCAAAGGGCCAATTTTTCATGCAGAGCATGGTACATGTATGGAATGGCTGCCAGAGGAAGTGGTGGAGGCTGGTATAATTACCACATTTAAATGACATCTGGATGGGAATAGGAATAGGAAGGCTTTAGAGGAATATAAATGTTGGCAAAGAGGACTAGATGAACTGAAGATATCTGTTCAACATGGATTAGTTGGATAGAAAGGCCTATTTTCAAGTTGTACAACTATGAGCCACTTTCTTCACACCGAACAGAAGCATCTGCCTCGGTTATGTGATTTGTGCGGAATGAAACTCTGTTGATATCTTGCCCTTCAAATTATCAAGGTTTGTCAATGTGTTTCACAGTCACTGTAATTAACTGATCATTGTTTGCTTTTAGACCCACCACAGAATCTCTCAATTACTTCCTTTGATGGGATTAAATATTCATCGATAAATATAATGGAGGGGAAAGCTGTGGTGATTATCTGCTCTGTTGAGAGCTTCCCAGCTTCTAACCTGATGTGGAGACATCTTAATGCCACAATGAACAGAACAAGTTCCAACAATGAGCTGTGGTTGGAGATTTTTCATGTTACGTACAGGGAGACAGGAGATTATCGGTGTGTGGCAGAGAATGACCATGGAACAGTAGAGGGCTCCATAACCATCACCGTGGAATGTGAGTGCACACAAATTTCAACATCTCTCAAATAAACACAAAATACACATATACACGCACACATTACCAGCTTTCATTCTGTGTTGAAGAAATGCAAACTCCAGAGTACCAAAACACGATTTAACAAACAGTGCCCTGCGTGGAGAATTGCAGATTTTTCTGTTCTTTATCATTGCATCCATTTGTACTGTGTACAACAGCAATCCGAGAATATTGTAACTTTCAGGGAACACTGCATTCCATTGGTTGCCACTGTCAACCATACATCGGTACAAGCTTGCTCATTGCCAAGTTCTCAGTAGATCACTCCGATTAGTTCTAGGGTCCAGTTACTTTGTGTTTGAGTCAGTTTGTCAGTTAGATCATGATAAAGAGAAAGGCAGAGACAATGACAGAGAGACTAAGAGTGAGAGAGAGAAAATAAACAGGCTGGAAGCATGATGAGATTTGTTCAAACTGCTGCTGAAAAGCCAACTGAAGGCCACTCATTCCATTGGCTTACAGCACAGGAAGCAGCTGTTTGATCGTTCCATGCAGTTGGGACTCGGGTAAGGTCCTGGGAACCAGTTGTTGCAGTTTATGTGCTGTAGTTGGGACCCAGGAGTAGTCCAGGGAGCCAGGAAATGTCACTAAATGTTGAAGTTAGGATTCAGAAAAAAAGCCTGGAAATGACTGAGGTCTCAGAATAAAGACATTAATAAGTCAGAAAGAGATTAATCAAAATTCCACTTGAATATTTCATGAGATGTGATGAGCCACAGCATCACCAAAACTAGGGTTTTGTTGCAAAATCTTTGGGACCTCCTTCACCTCATTTTTCATTTAATTCGCTCTTCAGAGTCTTTCATCATAGATGTCAGTTGCTCTTATTGAACTCATTTTAATTCTGGATGTTCGAATATGTGTGGTACATACATTGGAGAGTTGTACTATTGTGTCACCTTTCTATTTTAATCTTATTTCTGATTATTCAAAACTGTCGAACCTGGTGGTCTTATTCTCTTAGCAAGTATCTGACAAATGAAAAGATGTCTCCTTTCTAAAGAAACTGACTGGTCAGCAGGCAGATGTTGACCTGGTCTGGAATGGACATGTACCATGTAACTTAGTAATCCAAAGATCAAATATTATCCAATGGCTGACATGTACCTGGGGACATACTGAGGAGATGAAAGTAACTTTCTTTCGAGATGGACAGCAGCTTCAGTGGTGAGGGAATAGAATGATGGTTGACACAGGTAACATCCATTAGAAATATGACATGGAAATTGACATAAAGGGAAAGTGAACGGAAATTCATTTCCATTCATTTATGGGATGTGGGCGTCGCTGGCTGGCCAGCATTCCTTGCCTATCCCTAGTTGCCCTTGAGAAGGTCATGGTGAGCTGCCTTCTTGAGCTGCTGCAGTCCTCCTACTGTGGATTGACACAACAGTACTATTAGGGAGAGAATTCCATGCTTTTGACCCAGCAACAGTGAAGGGACGGTGATATATTTCCAAATCAGGATGGTGAGTGGCTTGGGGGGGAAATTGGAGGAGGTGGTGTTCCCATTTGACTGATGCCCTTGTCCTTCTAGATGGAAGTGGTCGTGGGTTTGACTGGTGCTGTCTGAGGATCTTTAGTGACTTTCTGCAGTGCATCATGCAGATAATACACACTGCTGCTACTGAGCGTCGGTGGTGGAGGGAGTAAATGCTTGTGGATGTACTGCCAATCAAGCAGGCTGCTTTGTCCTGAATAGTGTCAAGCTTATTGAGTGTTGTTGGGTCTGCACTCATCCAGGCAAGTGGGGAGTGTTCCATCACTCTCCTGACTTGTGCCTTGAAGATGGTGGACAGGCTTTGAGGAGTCAGGAGGTGAGTTACTCACCGCAGTATTCTTAGCTTCTGGCCTGCTCCTGTAGGCACTGTGCTAATGTGGCAAGTCCAGTTGAGTTTCTGGTCAATGGTAACCCCCAGAATGTTGATAGTGGGGGATTCAGTGATGGTAACACCATTGAATGTCAAGCGACGGTGGTTAGCTTGTCTCTTATTGGTGATGGCATTTGTGTGGCGCAAATGTCACTTGCCACTTGTCAGCCAAGATTGTTCAGATATTGTTCCATGTTAACACGGACTGCTTCAGTCTCTGAGGAGTCATAAATGGTGCTGAACATTGTGTAATCATTGGCGATCATCCCCACTTCTGACCTTATGATGGAGGGAAGGTCATTGAAGATGGTTGGGCCGAGGACACTACCCTGAGGAACTCCTGCAGAGATGTCCTGGTGCTGAGATGATTGACCTCCAACAAGCACTGTGTCAGGTATGACTCCAGCCTCCAGAGAGTTTGCCCCTTGGTACCAATTGATTCCAATTTTGCGAGAGCTCCTTGATGCCACACTATGTTAAATGCAACCTTTATATGAAGGGCTGTCACACTCACCTCACCTCTGGGATTCAGCTCTTTATCAACGTTTGAACCAAGGCTGTAATGAGGTCAAGAACTGAGTCCCAGGCGGAACCAAACTGGGCATCACTGAGCAGGTTATTTCTGAACAGGTGCTGTTTGATAGCACTATTGGTGACACCTTCCATCACTTTACTGATGATTCAGAGTAGACTGATGGGCAGTAATTGGCCAAATTGGATTTGTCCTGCTTTTTGTGCACAGGACATACTTCGGCAACTTTCCACATTGTCGGGTAGATACCAGTGTTGTAACTGTACTGGAACAGTTTGGCTAGGGGCGTGACAAGTTCTGGAGCAAACGTCTTCAGTACTATTGCTGGTATGTTGTCAGGGCCCGTAGATTTTGCAATATCCAGTGTCTCCAACTGTTTCTTGATATAGCATGGAATGAATCGAATTGGCTGAAGACTGGTATCTGTAATGCTGGGGACCACTGGAGGAGGCCAAGATGGATCATCCACTCGGCACTTCTAGCTGAAGATTGCTGCAAAGGCTTCAGCCTTATCTTTTATACTGATGTAGTGGGCTCTTCCATCATTGGGGATGAGGCTATTTGTGGAGCCTCCTCCTCCAGTGAGTTGTTTAATTGTCCACCACCATTCACAACTGGATGTAGCAGGACTGCAGAGCTTAGATCTGATCCATTAGTTGTGAGCTCACGTAGCTGTGTCTATCACTTGCTGCTTTCGCTGTTTGGCATATAAGTAGTCCTGTTTGATGGCTTCACTAGGTTGATACATCATCTTCAGGTATGCCTGGTGCTGCTCCTGGCATGTCCGCCTGCACTTTCCATTGAACCAGAGTGGATCCCCTGGCTTGATGGTAATAGTTGAGTGGAGGATATGCTGGGCCATTAGGTTACAGATTGTGCTGGAGTACGATTCTGCTGCTGTTGATGGCCCACAGCGCCTCATGGTTGCCCAGTCTTGAGTTGCTAGATCAGTGCAAAATCTGTCCCATTTAGCACGGTGATAGTGTCACACCACACAATGGAAGTTGTTCTTATGTGAAGGTGGGTCTTCATCTTCACAAGGACTGTGTGATGGTCACTCTTCTTGTCATGAACTGATGCAGCTGCAGTTGGCAAATTAGTAAGGATAAGGTCAAGTATGATTTTCTTCTTGTTGGTTCCCTCACTACCTGCCGCAGACCCAGTCTAGCAGCTATGTCCTTTAGGAATGGACCAGCTCAATCAGTAGTACTGCTGCCGAGCCACTCGTGTTGGTGGACATTGAAATACCCTACCCAGAGTACATTTTGTGCCCTTGCCATCCTCAGTGCTTCCTCTAAGTTTGTTCAACATTGAGGAGTACTGATTCATCAGCTGAGGGAGGACGGTGAGTGGTAATCAGCAGGAGGTTTCCTTACACATGTTTAACTTGAAGCTGCCACCTCTGCTGGGTCTGTCCTGCCCATGGGACAGGACATATCCAGGGATGGTGATGGTGGTGTCTGGGACATTGTCTGCAAGGTATGATTCTGTACTGATCATTTTGTCAGGCTGTTATTTACTAGTCTGTGAGACAGCTCTCCTAATTTTGGCACTACCCCCCAGATGACAGTGATGAGAACTTTGCAAGGTAGACAGGGATGTTTCTGCCATTGCCTTTTCTGGTGCCTCAGTTAATGCCAGGTGATCCGTCTCATTTCTTTGAGACTTTGTAGCAATTATGACCAAGTGCTTTGCTTTGACAGGGCAGTTGAGAGTCAACGACATTGCTGTGTGTTTGGACTCACCTGTAAGCCAGACCAAGTGAGTGTGGCAGACTTCCTCCCCTGAAGGACATTTGTGAACTAGATGGGATTTTACGACAATCAGCAATGATTTCATGGTGGTCAAGGACTGTAAATTCCAGACTTTCTTTTTTCATTCAAATTCCACCATTCCAACATGGGTCCCCAGAACATCAGCAGGTTTCTGGATTAATAGTCTAGCGATAAAACCATTAGGCCATTGCCTACCTGGAGGATCATCAAACACTGTAAAATCAGTGTAGGGTCTTGCTGTGCACTGTTCTGTTACAATGTTATCTTCCTTTGTCTTTAGATGCACCACGGAATCTCTCAATTACTTCACCTCATATAATTAAAGACTCCTCAATCAATATAATTGCGGGGAATTCTGCAGTGATAATCTGCTCTGTTGAGAGCCTCCCAGCTTCTGACCTAACGTGGAGACATCAGAATGTCACAATGAACAGAACAAGTTCTAACAATGAGCTGTGTTTGGAGATTCCTCACATTACATGCAGGGAGACTGGAGACTATCAGTGTGTGGCAGAGAATGAACATGGAACAGTGAAGGGCTCCATCACCATCACTGTAGAGTGTGAGTCTACACAGTCATCAACACCTACATTGGAAGGCAAACAATCAGAAGTTTTGTTACATGTTAGTACCAATGACATAGATAGGAAAAAGGAATATGGTCCTGCAAGTACAAACTGGGGAGCTAGGAAGCAGTTTAAAAAAGAGCTCTTCACAGTTAGTAATCTCTGGATTGCTTCCAGTGGCACGTGCTCGTGAGTACAGAAATACAAGGTTCCTCCATTTGAATGAATGGCTGAAGAGATGGTGCTGGAGGTAGGGCTTTTGATTTGTGGGACATTGGGACCCTTTTAGGGGGTAGCAAGAGACGGGTTGCACCTGAACTGGAATGGGACCTGCATTCTTGTGGGGTAGGGGGGAGTTGTTTGTGCTATTAGGGAAGATTAATACTAACTTGGCAGGAGGCTGGTCTCCTGGATGATTGGTTCAGCATATTGAGATGCACAGCCAGAATTTGAGTATTGTATACAGTTCTGGAATCCATATTTTATGGGGGAAGTGATTGATGTGGAGAGGGTTCAGAGGAGATCTACTTGGATGTTGCCTGTGCTGGAGAATTTTGGTTGTGAAGAGTGATTGAATAGGCTGGGGTTGTTTTCCTTGGAGAAAGGGAGATTGAGGGGGTATGTGACTGAGAAGTTTAAATTCACCGTGGAAATAGATGATGTAGACATGAACAGGCTTTTCCATTTGTTGGAATGACCAGGGGTATGTTTTTAAGATAGGAGGCATGAGGTTTAGATGGGATATGAGAAAATTTTCTTCACCCAGAGGGTTTAGGGAATCGGGAATTCACAACCTGAAAGGGTGATAGAGGCAGAAACCCTCAAAACGTTTAAGTGTTTAGACATCCACTGGCCTCATAAAGGCATACAAGACTATCAGTTCAGAGCTAGTAAAAGGGAATAAATTGTTAGGTGCTCATTTTTGACCAGTATAGACAGGTTGGGCTGAAGCGCCTTTTTCTATTTTGTAGATCTCTATGACTGTGACTTTGGCTCTTGCTCATATACACACAATGGGACACACATCCTTAAAAACTAGTGCACGTTTGCAAACACCTATCATAAGAGATAATAAGGTGTGGAGCTGGATGAACACAGCAGGCCAAGCAGCATCATAGGAGCAGGAAAGCTTGATGTTTCAGGCCTAGACCCTTCATCAGAAAATCTTTCCTGCTCCTATGATGCTGCTTGGCCTGCTGTGTTCATCCAGCTCCACACCTTGTTATCTCGGATTCTCCAGCATCTGCAGTACCTATTATCTCTGCAAATACCTATCCTTTGGCAGTGCTGCACTGACGTGTTCAGTATTAGCAATGAGTCAATACTGAGGGCTCAGGCATGTTTGAATATTCGCATTAAAAATGGCAATGTTAATAGCATGGCACTGTCTCAGTGCCGGACCCCGACAGTGTAGCTATCCTCCAATGCCAGACCCCTGACAGTGCAGCACTCCCTCAGTGCCAGCCACCCGACAGTATGCCACTCCATCAGTACTGATGCTCCAATAGGGCAATAATTCCCGTGCTGATTCTCTGACAGACAAAAGCTCCCTCAGTACTGGATTGAAGTGTCTGCTTCTGTTCTATGACGTATAAAGAAGGAAACTGCACTGCTGTCTCACTTTTCACATTATCGGGATCTGGAAAATGCTGCACATTCAATGTAATTAACTAATCATTGTCTGCTTTCAGACCCACCACAGAATCTCTCAATTTCTTCCCTTGATTGGGTTCAAGATTCATCAATCAATATAATTGAGGGGAAAGCTGCAGTAATAATTTGCTCTGTCAAGAGCTTCCCAGCTTCTAACCTGACATGGAGACGTTTTAATGTCACAATGAACAGAACAAGTTCCAACAATGTGCTGTGGTTGAAGATTCCTCACATTGCACGCAGGGAGACTGGAGACTATCAGTGTGTGGCAGAGAATGACCATGGAGCAGTGGAGGGCTCCATAACTATCGCTGTGCAATGTGAGTTTATACAGACTTCAACATCTCTCAGGTGTACACGTACAAGAATGCACACACGCAAGGACACACACACACACACGCAATCGTTCAGACTGTGTTGAGGGAAATTGATATGCAAATTCCAGACACCCATTCAACAAACAGCATCTGCACAGATCTGTCCCAGGATTTTTTTTTGCTGGACAATTTGTCCTGTCTACAACAACAATCAGACAATATATTAACTTTGGGATCATGACATTGTGTTGATTTCTGCTGTCAAACATGCCTTAGTACAAGCATGCCGCTTGTTGCCAAGTTTTCAAATTGTCACTGAGTTTAACCGAAGGATACAGAGTCAGTTTGAGCTTGAGTCCATTAGACAGCTCGATAGAATAAATAAAAGGAAGGAGACAGAAACAAAGAGAGCAAGTGACAATGTGCGTGTGTCAGGGAGAGAGAGAGAGAGAAAAGAACATGCTCAATTCCAATAATGAGCTGAAGATTCCTCACATTACACCCAGAGTAACTGGATGTAACAGAGAGACTGTTGGTGTGTGGCAGAGAATGACCATGCAATAGTGGAAGGGTCCATAACCATCACTGGGCAATGAGAGTGTACTCAGCATTCAACAGGATCTTCAGCTAGAACAGGGAAGGAGGTAAAAGAGGAGGAGATGTTGCAAAACTGATCAGGGAATCAATTACAGCTGTAAGGAAGGTTGACTGTAGGTAAGTTTCTCAAGTGAAGCCATTAAGTAAAACTTGGACACAAAAATGGAGCAATCACACCATTGAGTGTACATTATGGACTCCCAAACAGTCAGAGAGCTAGAGAAGAACAAGTATGTAGGCAAATTTCAGAGAGTGTAAATGGAACAGGATAGTAACAATGGGAGATGTCGTCCTTCCCAAAATTACTAAAATGATCATAGTGTGGAAGGCTTAGAGTGAACAGAATTCTTAGGATACATCCAGTACAGCTTTAAAAGCCATTACAGTGAAGGCCCTAAAGGAGAGGCGATGGTCCTGGACTTAATTTTGAGCAATGAAGCAGAACAGATGCTTGCAATACCTGCAGGGGAGCATTTTGTAGACAGCGATTGTAACTCTGTTAGATTCGAGCTCATCATGGAAAGGGACAAGGATGGGCCTGAAATCGAAGTTCTAAACCTGGGGAAGGCTGATTTTAATACGATCGGATATGACTTGGCCAGACTGGACTCAGAGACAAGATTTTCAGTAATTCTGTGTCAGAAAAGTGGGAAACATTCAAAAAGGAATTAGGAAGAGTACAGGTCCACAATTTCCAAGAAAGATAAAAGGTGGGACCAACAAATCCTGTGAACCCTGGAGGTTGAGGGATATTCAAGACTGGATAAAGAGAAAAGGGGAATTTTATGCCCGTACCAGGTGCTTAAACAAAAGATCTAGAGGATTATGGAATATGTAAGACAGATGTTAAGAAAATGATTCGGAGGGCAGAATGGGGGCATGAAAGGATAATGGCAGATAAAATGCAGGAACATCTCAACTTCTTTTACAAGGATTAAGGAATAATTTGGGCAAGAGTTGGGCCCATTAAGAACCACCATGTTAGTTTGTGTGTGGACCTGGAGGACATAGTTCGGTTTCTGAATGAACCTTTTGTGCCGGTGTTAACTGGCGAGGTGGACAATGTGGGTATAGAAATCAGGGAGGAGGAGTGAAAAAAGTCGGCATCAACAGAGGCAAGGTTCTGATGGCCTGGCAGGCCTAAAACTCCAGGACCAGATGAAATGTATCTCAGGCTGTTCAGTGAGGCAAGGAAGGAATAGCAGGGGCACTGGAAAATATGTTCAATTTTTCTGTGGCAACAAGAGAGGTGCCAGAGGATTGGTGGACAGCCAATGTTGTACCATTGTTCAGGAATGAAGGGCAATGCATTTGACATTGTCTGCTTGGACTTTAGCAAGGCTTTTGATAAGATCCCACTTAAGAGACTGATAGGAGTAGGAATCCAAGGAAAGTTGGCAAATTGGATCCAGAACTGGACAAGCGGCAGGAAGCAGAGGGTGATTTTCAAAGGGTGTTTTTGTGGCCGGAAACCTGTGTCTAGTGGATTCTACAGGGATTACTTTTGGGCATCTCACTGATCGACGTACATATAAAAGATGGAGACATGATTGTAGGAGGGTTCATCAGTCAGATCAGGTTGTGGATGATACAAAAATCAGTGAGCTGATAAATAGTGAGGAGGATAGGTTTAGATTACAGGATGATATAGACAGGCTGATCAGTGGCAAGTAGAATTCAACCCAGATAAATGTGAGGTGATGCGTTTGAGCACAATAAAAATGTCAAGGGAATACACAGTGAACTGTAGGACCCTGGGGAGCACTGACAACCAGATGTACCCACAGACAGTGCTGCCTTTCCTTAGTACTGACCCACAGATAGTGCTGACTTGCCTCAATTCTGATCCACATACAGTGCTTCTTACCCCAGTACTGACCCTGAGTGTTGCACACCATCATTATTAACCCGATTAGTTTGCTGTACCCTCTGGTACTAAACTGTAGGGTTTGCCGGGTTCGTATGCTTTGTGTCAAAGGAACCTATAGATTTCACACCTTTCATATTCTCAGGGTCTTTCAAAATGTTTCACAGCCGACGTGTGTTAACTAATCTCTATTTGTTTTTAGATGCACCACGGAATCTGTCAATTACTTCTTTTGAGATTAGAGATTCATCAATCAATATTACTGAGGGGAAAGCTGCAGTGATAATCTGCTCTGTTGAGAGCTTCCCTGTTTCTAACCTGACGTGGAGACGTCTTAATGTCACAATGAACAGAACAAGTTCCAACAATGAGCTGTGGTTGGAGATTCCTCACATTACATCCAGGGAGACTGGAGACTATCAGTGTGTGGCAGAGAATGACCACGGAGCATCGGAGGGCTCCATAACCATCACTGTGCAATGTGAGACTCCTGTTACATTTGTTCGTTGTTACAATATGTTTAGAGGAGCCGCTGGCACTGTCTTGTTTCCTTTCTGGATTTCAGCACTTCCTTATTCCACTCCTCCACTGTTATCCACCGCCTGACACTCTCCAACAATTGTTGCTGAGACAAAGACAGTTCTCCATTTCAGTGTCGGAACTGATTGGTCCATCTCACTCTAACAGGACATAACACCACTTTTGGTTCCTGATCTTCTAATCTTTCACTAAGGTGCTTGCTTGTCTTGGTCTCCAGGAGCTGAATCTGAGCACTCTCAGCCATACATTCATTTCAAAAGCTATTACCCACCTCTCATCTAATTCCTTCAGCATCTGACTCTCACATCCATCGAGGACAACTCGCCACAGTAGTGACTGCACCTGATGTTTTCTCAGCATGAGCACAATAAAAATGTCAAGGGAATACACAGTGAACTGCAGGACCCTGGGGAGCACTGACAACCAGATGTACCCACAGACAGTGCTGCCTTTCCTTAGTACTGACCCACAGATAGTGCTGACTTGCCTCAATTCTGATCCACATACAGTGCTTCTTACCCCAGTACTGACCCTGAGTGTTGCACACCATCGTTATTAACCCGATTAGTTTGCTGTACCCTCTGGTACTAAACTGTAGTGTTTGCCGGGTTGATGATTTCAGAGACTAAAGTCACTGATTACGGTGCTTCCTGTTATTTTCCGAAGCCACATTTCAGTCCTGGATGTAACTTTGATATTTATCGTTGAGCATTATAATTGGAATTTGTGTACTCTCCCTCCCTCAGTGCACCCAATCTTGATATCCTCATTACCGTTTAGAGCCATTTTGTTGGTCACTGCCTCATTCATGTTCAATCCAAATGTCTCCCTGTGTATTTTGTCTGGGAGCATCATACTCTCCAGCTCCTCTTTCGTTCTGGTTCTGTGTGTGATATCATCTGCACACCAGAGATTCCACATCCACATCTCTACATACAAGTTAATATCCCCAAGAGCCTGTCAGCTTTACAGTGTCTAGGACAGGCATGTGGATGTGTGTAAACACAGATACAAACACATTCACACGCTTTTCAGAGGCTTTTTAAGTTAAACCACTTTGACCGTGCTCTTGGTCAGTGACTGAAGATCTCCTTATGTCGGTCAGGACCATGTTTTGTCTGAAGGAGGTGAAAAATGAGGAAGGGAATTCCAGAACTTAGGGCTCCAGGTAGTTGAAGGTCGAGGGATGGATATCAGGAAATACTCAAGAGGCTGGAACTGGAGAAGTGTAGAGATCTAAGAGGGTTACAGGCCACAGGGATTACCTGCTGATTCTCCTCTGCTCTTGTTCCAGATCCCCCACGGCAGACCACAGTGTCCACCAGTGGATCCTCAGGTGGGATCAGAGAAGGACACAATGTCACATTAACCTGCTCCAGTGAAGGTGTCCCACCGATATCTCATTACACTTGGTTCAGGATCGAGGGAAATGCAAGCACCCAATTAAACACAAGCAGCCAGATTCTCTCCTTCACTCCAGTGACACGTGGGAATGATGCCAGTTTCTACTGCACAGTGACAAACTCATTGGGTAACAGCAGCTCCAACACGATCCACCTGAACGTGGAATGTAAGCATTTTACTTTGTCTGTATCTTCTTAAAACTCAGGAACTGTCTGTCTGACGGCAGCTTACTCACTGTCATTTAGCATAAGGAGGGGTCACCTTCTTGCTGCTGTAACTTCTGCCTCACTGAAATACAGAGACCCATACCAGGATAGGTAACCAACATTCCTAAGAAGAGAGAGAGGGACATGGATTTGGGAGGGAATTTCAGAGCTTAGAATCCCAAATAACTGTAGTCATGGTCACCAATAGAGGAGGGATGGAAACCGGGGTTTGTTCAAGAGGCCAGAATTGGAGGAGGATAGATACCTTGGAGGTGTGTAGGGGCTTCAAAGGTTACATGGATAGGGAGGGGTTTGGGGGCTGGTTGAGGTTACAGATATAGGGAAGGGTATGGGATCTGGAGGAAGTGGTGCGCCCAGACTGAGTGACAATGGTGTTAGTGTGATTACCGTATACAATGTGGTGCCAATTCACACATGGGAGACCCAGAGTTTTAGATGTAGGAGATGGGGGACCAGCAAGGAGAGGATTGAGATACTTGAGTTTGGAGTGAAGCAAGACACTGACAAAGGTTTCAGCATTAAGTTTGTAACTCTACCATTCTTGACTACTTGCTATCATTCCCTCCGTAGATGGTCCGGAGATTTCCCAGAAGTCAGAATGTGCTCAGAGGGCAGAGGAGATCAGCTGTGTTTGTGTGGCCAACTCCAACCCTCCTGGAGACCTCACCTGGCACCTGCCCCATGCCAACATCAATGGTAACCAAACACACAGAGGTTTTGTGTCACACCAGCTCAGGGAGGGGCATCTCTTGATGGGTTCCCTGATCCTGATGGGACATCAGGATGAAGAAGAAGTTAGAGCATCCTGCTTTGTTCAAAACCCGCATGGGGCAGCTATGTTCAATGTGTATCTTTGGGTCAAAGGTGAGAATATCGTTCTCTGCTTGCCTTCTTTACTCTTAAATCTAGAATCCTCTCCCTCACCCTCTCCACCACTCTCTACCTCCTTTAAGATGGTCTTTACACACAGCCTCTTGGACCAATACCTCCGCATGTGACAATGGCAACACTGAACACAATTCAAGTCAGGCCAATCAGTGGTGGGGAGCTGGATATCAGTAGGCACTTTAACATTAACATAAACATAGACAACGCAGCAAGGGCTGGTGTGAATGTGGGTGGTGATGGAGAGCGGTGTTGGGTGGGGAAGGTGTCCAGAGTGGTTATCTCTGCTCTGATGCTGACTGGGGATCTGGGTCTATCAGGGCCAGTAGATAGGTGTTTCGGAACCATCAGCAGAAGGGTATTTCAGGTTGGCGAGCAGGGCTGGCTGCCAGGTATTCAGACTGGTAGCAGGGTGGGTGTTGTCAGAGTTTCAGGCCATTGGTAGATTGGGCAGTGCATTGGAGGCATGTCTGGTTGTGTGGAGTGGGGCTTTCTGGTTGATGGGGAGCACGGGCGGGAGCAGAAATACCTTGGCTTGTTGGGGAGTGGAGCGGTGCCTGCTCAGAGCAGGAGTGATTGCCAGATGTCCAGGGGATGTAAGCGTTTGGGTGAGGAGAAACTGGGGTCTGTGTGGTCAGTTGAGGGTCAGGGAATCAGTTTACTAGCTATGCACATGTTAGACTAGGTTGCTAATTGTCTGACATTTCCTGGTTAATTATGAACATGAAGAAAGTTGTCCTCTCCAAAGCCTCCGACTTTAATGGGCTCTGTTAGAACATTCCAGAGGCAGCAGAATTGCTGATCGGAATCTGTAATTTCCTGGACAATTCCCATGGAGGAAGCTGCTTGTGGATTCTGCAGGGTCCTGACACACAATTTTAGTCTGTGATGTTCCAACAACTAACTGTCCATTGAAATATCCAGGCCAATGTAGGTAGAAATGATACATAGATTACATCCAGAAGGAAGACGTCCACTAATACATTACTCAGATTGTGACAGAATATGTTTACAGCCATTGTTATACTTCATAAGTGTGGTAATTCCTCAAATGTAGGAATTGTGACTGCCAATTTGTGCACAGCAAGATCCAAGAAACAGCAATTTGGTCATGAGGTGATAATCAATTATTTGTGAACTTAGTTGAAACAAAAACGCAGATTACGAAGTGTGTCACTAATGCCCCATCAGTGAAGGAAACCTGCTGTTTTATCCTGGTCAGTCTGTACAGATGGCTCCAACCTCAAACTTCAATGTGGTTACCATTTCATGTCCCTTTGAACTCTTCTCTCAGTTTGTGTCGGCCAGTAGTTCAGGAAGAAACTACTCCACCACCTTCTCAAGGGGCAATAAATACATTGCTCAAGAGTAAAAATGGAGTATATTGTCTCTTAAGACACATCAGAGCACCATTCCAAAACGATAGCACAGTAATTTATGACTGTTTTATCAGACAGAGACTCCAATAAATGGACAGTAGGACTGATCATGGCTGGAATCCTGTTCAGTGTTTTCCTGGCTGGAATCTTAATCTTCTCATACGTGCAAAAGTAAGTCTGAATGCTTCATTCAATTTTACTCTGAATATATGCTTCCACTTTCTTTCCTCCAGTAGGTGACTGTTCCCTTGGGGTAAGGCACCAGACACTCCTTCTGTAAGTGGTCCCCATGTCCTAATGATCCAGGGTGGGCCTTTCATTGATGGGTGTCCAGATGAATAGCTATGAGCTGTTGTGATCAGGAACACATTGCCTGATAGGCATGTGAAAGCAGATTCAACAAGAATTTCCAAAATTGTAACCATTATCTATGCTGCACTGACTCTCTGGTATACAGTAACCACATTGTGATGTGTTATTGCAGGAGAAAGACAGCGACTGAGGAGGCAGTTTCAAACACCAGTGACCTTTCGTTGATCTACAGTCGACTGTCTGAGAACCGCCAGGTACATAAGTTGCGTATACTCATTTCAAACAATCAATTTCAACACATTGCAACTATCAAACCCAAGGATGTTCTCTACACTAACATTACTACTCAAAGCTACAGAGCAGTAATGGCACTGTGCACAGAGGCAAGGACCAGAATAGATATATATCAGGTGAGAACGGTGTGAGCGTTGTGTGCAGCCAACGTGGTTGAATAGGCAATATGTGTCCCAGACTCCCAGACAGATTACCCATGGATTTCTACCTGTGGAGTAAGCAACAGCTCTTCCCTTTCTCAGAGTCAGAAGGTCATAGGTTTCATAACTAACTCTGTAAATTTAAACATAACCTGACAGTACTGTCACTTTGGGCTGTTAGTGCTGAGGGAGTACTGCACTGTCAGAGGGTCAGGACTGAGTGAGTGGCACACTGTCGGAGGTCAGTACTGAGGGAGTTGTTACTTATCCCTCAATCAACCTTGTTACAAAGTTGGTTGATGTCAACTGCTTGTTGCGTTGCTGCCACAGCCTGGCCTACTTTACAGTCGTAAATACACTTTAGAAAGGTGTTGACTGTGAAAGTATTTTGGAATGTTCAGAGTGAGGAAAGAAGAAAGCTCAAATCTAAATTTGAGTCAACCTATACCATTCTAACTCAGAGGTGAGAAAGAGTAGAAAGTGGGAGATGGCACATGAGAAAGAGACAGAGAGACAGAGACAGAGAGAGAGAAAGTGAGACATAGAGAGAGACAGAGAGAGAGAGAGGCACGGAGAGAGAGAGACAGGGAGACATTGACAGAGGGAGACATAGAGAGAGAGAGACACACACACATAGGGAGAGACAGAGACAGAGACAGAGACAAAGACACAGAGAGGAAGAGAGACAGAGACAGAGATGGCTGTGCAACAATTTAACCCAAATGTGCCAGTAAATTGTGAGAATGTCTTCTGTGTCCATTTCTCTGATGGAACTCTGCACTGTCGGAGGTGCCATCTTTCAGATGGTACATTAAACTGCTCAGTCTGCCCTCTGGAGGGTGTTAAAGATCCTGTGGCCACTATTTGAAGAGAAGAAGGGAGCAGTTCTCATTGTCCTGGGGCCTATCATTATCTCCCTCAAACAAAACAGCATTAAGAAAAGGTAATGATGTGAATTATTTCAATACAGCTGTTGGGAGATTTGCAGTTTGCAAGTTCGCTGATGAGTTTCCTATATTGTATCACTGACTACAGTTCAATAAATAAAGTCTTTCAGTGGCTGAGGACAATTTGGGACATTCAGTCTACGTGAACAATGAGCTCATCATTTTAGCCTTCAAGGTCAGGGAAAGAAATTTAAACCCACAGAAACACGACTGACTCTCACGAGGCTGTGCAATAATTTAAACCTATCCCTGTCGATAAATGATGTGAGAACATCTTCTGTTTCCATTTCTCTGCAGGATTCACAGAACATCGTGGTTACTGACTCTCAGAACACAACCAGGGATACAACTAGTCAGGGGGAGACAGCAGCTCCCCGAGATGTCTCTGAGGGTCCAGTGGGAGGAGATGCTGCACACAACAATAGAACTGAGGACCTTCTCTATGCCAACATCAACTTCTCAAAGCTGCCCAGCAGTGATGGGGCTGTGCACAGGGGTGAGAACACAGAATATGCACAGATCAGATTCCAGCCAAACTAAGAGAGAAACAGGGAGAGGGGTGTGAGAGTCATGTGCAGCCAATATGGTTCAATAATAGTGAAGGGAAAGTATCATTGCTCAGCCTTGTTGTTTGTTCTGCATATGCTATCCAAAAGCTTATCTTTTTCATGCTGTCTGATTGTATGAAGTTTATTAATAATTTTACAGATATTAGTAGAAGTAGTTACGATGAAGCTTCACAATATGTGATCACTATTTGGGAACTTTGGTTTATTCTAACAAAAGTGGTCTCCAACAGATAAAATGACATGACTTAAATGGCCAATCATGACCATACAGCAATGGGCTGAATAGTCTACTTCTGCGCTTCTCTCTTATCGTATTATGCTTTAACCTTTTTCATTATCTCAAAAGCTCATCTGGCTCAATAATGTCCTTTCAGGAAGGAAATAAACTGAAATAGATGCAAGTTCAAACCCACAGCAATGTGGTTGATTCTTAACTGTCCTCTGAAATGACCTAGCAAACTACTCAGTTGTACCACCAAACTGTGAGAACATCTTAAAAAAAGAACAAAACCAGGCAGACTTCCAGACACCAATCTGGAAACAAGAGTGGCAAAGTCCTCCCAACCAACATCAAGGAGAATATGCTAAAATTCAAACTGCACTTCAAACTGGGTAACCATGATGCACTGTGGGCTATTAACAGCAGAACTGTACTCTGATAGAATCTTCAACCTCATGTGGCCCAGCATATTCCCCATTCTAGCATTAACATCAGGCTAGGGATCAATCCTGGTTCAATGGAGAATGCAGGAGGGTATGCCAAGAGCAGCACCAGGCATACCTAAAAATGGGGCGTTCGTCTGGTTAAGCAATAGTGAGATGTTATTGGGGTAACATCCCATTGATTTCTATATTCTCTATAAATTAATGCTCTTTATCTATTTACACAGAGGTAGGCAGGCACTGCCTTAAAACTTCCTGCCCAACTAGAATTAGATGTAAAACTTTGTAAATCCTTATCTTCCTATACATAAGTAGAAAAGACTGCCTTAAGCTTCCTGCCTGAATAGAATTAGGTATAAACTTTGTAAATCTTTATTTTCCTGCACAGGGGTATGTGGAAGCTGTCTCAAATAACATTAGGTGGCAACGTTTGTAAAGATGTGAGACTTTTGAAATCCTGTAAAGAATGTAACTTCTGTTTCTGCTAAAGGGGCCAGGACACTGACCTTTGTTCAAGCCAGACACTTCGGCAGCTTGAAATTACATTCTGTCACTGCAGCAACTTGAAATCGCCTCCTGTCATTAGCAGTCACTTTGAGAACGATCAATACTGTATCCTGCTCTCTTTATGTTTTTGATGTAGTAATTGTTATCATGTCATTGTCTGATGTAGTGATTGTTTCATGTAACATGCCATTGTGAGATGTAAAATTGCTTTAAGTACTATGCACTTGATAAAGTATAAAAAGCAGGGACTGTCCGCTGCTCGGGGAGAATCGCTTACGAGACTCTGCACTCTGTGCCGGGTTGAGTACAGTGATCCTCCACAGCTTGTACTTGCTTTGTAATAAAGGATTTATGTTTTTCTAAACAGGTCAGTGTCTTGTTATTGCATCAAGTCTGTAAGGGTCTCCAAAAATGAAGCTAACAACAGCACAAGGCTATTTGTGTGAAAAAGAACATAAGCAGCAAACATTAGACAGAGCTTAGCAATTCCACCACCAGGTCGATCAGGTCGAAGTGTTGCAGTCCTGTCAGAGCAGGAATGGTGATGGACAATTAAACAACTCTCTGGAGGAGAAGGGTCCACAAATATTCAATCTTGAATTATGGGGAAGCCCTGCACATCAATGCAAAACATAAGACTGAAGGATCTGCAACAACCTTCAGTCAACAGTGCCAACTGGATGATCCATCTCAGTCTCCTCCTGAGGCCTCCAGCATCACAATGGCAGTTCTCCATCACTTTGAATTACTCCACTTGATATCAAGAAATGGCTGACACTACTGGACACTGCAAAGACTATGGGCCTGACAATATTCTGCAAACTTGCATCCCGAGCCAAGCTGTTCCAGTACAACTACAACACTGGCATCTACAGAATAGTAATTTACTCTCACTTGTATTTTTCAAAAAATACAGTGAAAAGTGTTTGTCAGCAGACTTTGGTGCCAATATTTATAACAGAAATCATATGTAAAAAAATCATTAAAACAAAGTCCATCTTTGTTCAAACCACGGCTCATGGGTTCCCAAGTTTGAGAAAGAAACCAGAACCACATTGTTCATCGCTGCAGAAAGCCAACATCGAAGCTGCCGAATCTCGGGCCGGACCACCATGCTGCCGGGGGCACTGCAGAAGCCACCTGAAGGACCCACCTCATTACCGAAGCAGACCACCACACCGGGCCATTAGAATCCAGAGCCGGAAGACACCCTAGAAGCTGCCTTAAGGAATCCCAGGCCAAACCTACACCATCCCTGAAGATGCTGCAGACCCGGGCTGTTGGAATCCTAGGCCGGACCCACCAAGTCATTGAAGCCACCACGGGCGCCGATTCAGAGCCCAGATCGCATGGCCCACCAGGCCACAATGGCCATGAGGAACAGACCCCACCGCCTTCACTGCTGCAGCAGCCTCCCAAAACATCCTTCCTGCACTGAAGCTGTTAAAAGAAGCAATGTAGAAAATTTTATCTCAGCTTCTATGTCAAACTATACATCACCAGCAACTTTCACAGCCTTAGGAGATCCAAAACAATTTGTTTTGAAAGCAGAAATTTGAAATGTCACTGGTGGATTATGGGAAATATGACAGTCAAACAATGCATAGCAGGATCCCACCAGTAGTAACGTAACAATGAGTGCAGCCATTTTATTTTGACTGATGGTGTTCAGTGTTAGGCTTCAGTGTTAACTTGTGTTTCAAAAAGAACTCCGTAATGATTTTTCATGGAATAATGACTGTCAGTTCATTCATTTGACCCAAGAGGCTAGACTGAGCTCGGATTAATGTCTCAATCTACTACTGCTGTTCGTGCCTGGCATTCTAACAAGAATCTTCTCATGATTAATTGTTTGTAAAAGATTTATTAACCCTATGTTTAAAACAACAAAACACATTATAGACATCTGTTGTAGACATTACTGCCAATTAACTGATTTCTTCCTGCAGCTTGCAGACCTGCAGTGGACTAACTGCAGGCAGGGTCACAGTATATACAACACATCAAGTCAAGACAGGCAGAGCTAGACCAGCAGAGAAAGGGAGGTGGAGGCGTGGGAGCGAGATAAGCAGAACGAGAGAGGGAGAGACAATGAGGCAGCAAGAAAGAGACAGGAATAATTAAAGAGAAAAAACAACAGATATAGAGAAAATGAGATAGGCAGAGATTTGGCGTCAGACACAGAGAGACAAACAGAAAGAGAGGGGGAGAAAGAGAGAAAAAGAGACAGAGACAAGTGATATATCAGAAGCAGTGCAGGGGATACAGGTAAACCCATCAATTCATGCTCCCCCTACTGGATGCAGCAAGGAATTGGGGCTTCTTTAATTCATTAAGAGAATGTGGATGTCACAGAAAGAGTTCATCATTGGTCTGTAACAGACCATGAGAAGGTGGTGGTGAGCCTCTGCAATTATTTGGCATAGAGTAATGTGCAACAGTGTTAGGGAAAGTTTCAGGACTTTGACACAGCAACACTGAAGGAACAATATATTTCCAAGTCAGGATGGTGAGTGGCTTGGAGGGGAATGTTCCACATACCCCACAAAGAGACAGGCACAACTGAGGTCCATGCAGGTACTCATGGCCAAACCTTGGAACTTGGAATATTCCTTATCCCATTCCCACTCAAGCTGCCACCCACAATTTTTTTTCTCTGGTACATCAATGGCATAGTCAGTACACTTTCCGTTTCTCATTCTGAATTAGAAAAGTTTATCAGTTTTGCTTCCAATTTCCATGTTGTTCTCATCCTCACCTGGTCTAACTCTGGCTCCTTCCTCCACTTCCTCAAGATTTCTGGGGGTAGGCTTGCCACCAAAATCCATTACAAACCTACCATTTCCCACAATTACCTTGACGATACATCCTCACACATTGCTTCCTGTAAAGACTCTGTTCCATTGTCCCAATTTCTTTGTATCCGTTGCATACGTTCCAATGATGCCAGTTTCTGCAAAAGGGCTTCTGGACTCAACCTCCTGCCTCAACCCAGGATTCCCCACCACTGTGGTTGACAGGGCCCTCAGCCGTGTCCGACTCATCTCCCACATTTCGGCCATCACTCCTTGTCTTCACTCCCACAACAATGTGACAATACTATGACTGACTGACTTATCCACTGAATGGCTTGTTGAAGAAGTGTGGAAAATTTCAATGGACTGAGGAATGTCAGAAGGCAATCAACAGCCTGAAAGCTGTGTTAACCACCATCCTAGTTTTAGCTACATCTAATTACACAAAGCCCTTCAAGGCAGTTATTGATGCAAGTAACGTGGGCATTGGGCTGTACTCTTGCAAGATGAAAATGGGAAGATAGAAAGACCAATTGGGTGTTTTTCCAGAAAAGTGAATGACCATCAACAGAAGTATTCCACCATTGAGAAGGAGTTCTTGTGCTTTGTGTTGGCATTACAACAATAATATTGCCAATACTGTGCCTGAGACAATTGTATAAACTGATCATAATCCCTTAAACGTTTTTGGAAAAAATTGAGGATAAAAACTCTAGACTGTTTAGATGGAGCTTATTATTGCAGCCATTCTATTTGAAAATTATACACGTGGCAGCATAAGAGAATGTAATTACCGATGCATTGTCATGACTTTGATGAAGGAAGACAAAGCATTTGGTGGAGGAAAACAAGTGGACTGAAATGAACTGTAGGAGTGAATGTTTGACTGCTTAGAGTCAATGTAATGTACTAGTTTTTCAAGGTACTAATAACGTTATTCAGTTTTCTGAAGAAAAGTTGAGAGAGAGGTGTGGAGCTGTCTACTCAGAGCCACCAGTGTAAATAGTTTATGAAATGTTGGGTTTTATTTTTTAAAATGTTGGAACAATAGAAGCAGCCTGAATGGGAGAGGCAAGCTCCCAGAAAACCAGGATTTTTAGTTTTAGTTTTTCAGTAGCAGCTGCTGGGATCATGAAGCTGTGTGTGGAAGTTGTTTCTCCCCTCTCTGTTACCGCTAAAATCTAGGGCTTCTTCTGCTAGAATTGCATGTGAGGCACAATGTGTTTTACAGAATTTGCCTTTTGCCAATGGTATGTTTATGGGAGATGAGTATATGGGAACAATTACTCTTTAGTTGTTAAATAGTCGATTATTCTGTTAAGTTTTCCAATCGAGTTGTTATTTGAATTTTTCTTTCTTTTATTGGGTCTTAATTATAGTGTATAAATAAAGTGTATTTTGCATTGAATCTTGTAGTTTGGCCAATCCAATTGCATCCTGAACACCACACCGAGCACTTGCCTTTAAAATATGTTGTGGTCTAGGCTATCTCCTTAAAACATTTTAAGGGGTTTTGGTCTGGTGCATAACATCAGCGATGGGGCCTCCCTGGTCCTCACTTACCATTCCACTGACATCCAAAGGATCTTTAGCCGTGATTTCTGCCACTTCCAGTGGGATGCCATCACCAGTTACATATTCCCCTCCCCACCCTTGTCAGCCTTCCACAAGCCTTCCTCTGAGACACCTTGGTCTACTCCTCCTTCACTCCTAACCACCCCCGACTCCACAGCACCTTCTCCAAAATTGTAAACAGGTGTAACACCTGCCTGTTTACTTTGTCCATCCTTGTTATCCAAGGCTGAGACCTCCTTTCCAGTTGAAGTACTGATTCATCTGAACTTCACTCAATCAAGTCTACTGTATTCATTGCTCACAATGAGGTCTACTCTTCGCAGGTGAGAGGAAATGCAGATTGGGCGACCACATTGCAGAACACCTACCTTCTGTCTGCAAAAAAATGATCCTGACCTTAATCGTGTCTGCTACTCCAATTCACCATTGTGTTCCCTGGCCAACACCTCTGTCTCAGGCTTGCTGCAGTGCTCTAGTGAAACTCAGCACAAACTGGAAGAACATCATCTCATCTTCTGCTTAGACTCACTCAATATCCAGTTCATCCATTTTGGCGCCTGAGCACCTTCTCTCATGTCTTTACCCCAACCTCCATCCACCAAACCATGTTATCACTTGGTCTCCAATACAAACAACTCATTGTCACCTACTAATGGTCCCCAATATTCCTTCCCCAAAACTGACCTTTATCCACTTGTTTGTCTGCTCAGCCATTTGTCTGTCTCTCTGGGCTCCATTTAATGTTTAGTCCTCTCCACTTAACCCACAGCATCTTAAGCATATATACCAACCTTTTCCTAGTTACAAACAATTCTGAAGAAGGGTCACTGGACCCGAAACATTAACTATGTTTTCTCTCCACAGATGCTACGAGGCCTGCTGAGTATTTCCAGCAACTTCTGTTTGTATTTCTGATAAATATCATACACACTGCTGCCACTATGCATGAAAAGCAGAACTTGATTTGACAGAGTCACCTTGGTTTCTGAGAAGCTGTAGTTGAAAACTCCTCTGATGCTGCTTGGCCTGCTGTGTTCATCCAGCTCTACACCTTGTTATCTCAGATTCTCCAGCATCTGCAGTTCCTACTATCTCTGTAGTTGAAAAATCAGTTTGAGGTTTCTGAGCTTGTAGTTAACAGTGTCGACACTGGCTGCTCCAGACGATGCGAGCTATTTGGATTTTGACACGTTATTGTCACACAAAGGTTTCATGATACTCTAGGGGACTGGAGGAATATGTTAACATAGAATCCCTACAGTGTGAAAACAGGTCATTTGGCCAATTCTGAGAACAGCAGCCTATCCAGACCCACCCCACATACTCTATCCTTGTATTTTCCATGGCTAATGCACCTAACCTGCACATCTTTGGACTGTGGGAGGAAACCAGAACACGCAGAGGAAACTCACACAGACACAAGGGGAATGCACAAACTCCATACAGACAGTAGCCTGAGGGTGGAATCAACCTTGGTCCCTGGTGCTGTGAAGCAGCAGTGCTAAGCACTGAGCCACTGTGCCCCATCAAATGAAGATTGGCGAAAGGACAGAAAACTGAGGGAATGAATAAAGGGGACATTTTCAGGATTGGCAGGTTATGACGAGTGGATTGTTCCAAGGATCTGTACGAGGGCCTTAGCTAGGGCCTTAGCAAAGATCTGTACAGGGTCTGGGGCGGCACAGTGGCTCAGTGGCTCAGTGGATAGCACTGTTGCCTCACAGCACCAGCGACCCGAGTTCAATTCCACCCTCAGGTGACAGTCTGTGTAGAGTTTGCACATTCCCCCTGTGCCTGCATCAGTGTGCTCCAGCTTCCTCCCACAAGATGTGCAGGGTAGGTGGATTGGCCATGCTAAGTTGCCCACAGTGTTCAGGGATGTGTAGATTATGTGGGTTATAGAGGGATGGGTCTGGATGGGATGCTCTGAACGTCGGTGTGGATTTCTTGAACCAAAGGGCCTGTTTCCACACTGTAGGGATTCTATGAAATCAAAATTAAGAGGAGTGCTCACTGGATCACCTTCACATTTATAACCAGATCATGATATGAATGACTCAGAACTGTACAATCGGGCTATGGACAATGGTGTAATGGTATATCATGGGACATGTATTCCAGAGTATCAGGCTACTTCTCTGACAGCATGGGTTTAAATCCCACCAGGTTAGCTACTGGAATTTAAATTCAATCAATCAATCTGGAATTGAAAGCTCATCTTAGTGATGATGACTGTCACATAATCATTCATTACAAGAAACACCCATCAAGTTCACGAATATCCCTGAGGAAAGGAAGTCTGCTGCACTTACCTGGCTGGTCCGGACATGACTCCAGACCCACTGCAATATTATTGGTACGGCGAAGCAAGCTATTCGACCACTACTAGAAATTCCAGCCACCAACAACTTCTCAATGGGCAATTAGAGATGAGTAACACATACTGGTTTTGTCAGTGACACCAACATTCTGCGAAAGAATATGAACAGCAAATTGCAGCAACTATGATACTCACTGCATGGAAGGACAACATACCATTTGAGCATGGAGGAGGAACAAATGGAGTACATGCACGTGGAATAGGGGTGAAGGGGCCACACTCCAGTCCAGTGTGGAGCCATACATTAATACAGAAGAAAGTGGTGGTACTGGGGTTGGGCCCATATTCTCAAAAAAATTTTGGCAATATTCAAAGTCAGTTTAAAAGTCCAATTCATGCAATAAACTTCAGCACAACACTCATATTACATTAAATTTACATTTAGGGCGGCACGGTGGCACAGTGGTTAGCACTGCTGCCTCACAGCACCGGAGACCTGGGTTCGATTCCAGCCTTGGGCAACTGTCTGTGTGGAGTTTGCACATTCTCCCTGTGTCTACGTGGGTTTCCTCCGGGTGCTCCGGTTTCCCCCACAGTCCAAAGATGTGCAGGTTAGGTTGATTGGCCATGCTAAATTGCCTGTAATGTTCAGGTAGGTGTCGATTAGGGGGATGTGTCTGGGTGGGATGCTCTGAGGTTCGGTGTGGACTTGTTGGGTCGAAGGGCCTGTTTCCACACTGTAGGGATTCTTCTTCTTCTTCTTCTAAAAACCTCCGCATAGCTGCTTCTCTCAGATGGACAGAAACCCCTTCTGAATACAGTAAGTCCAGAACTAGTTAAACAGCTCCAACTTGTTATGATCCCAACTGACGTGACTGCTGGACAATTCCAGGTTTCACTCTGGGTCGATAAATCATATATTAATGTGATGCTTAATCACACAATACTGCAGATTGGCCTTAACAACAGAAGTTTATTACAATGAAGAAGAAGTAAATAAAAACCAAGTGTTATGCCCCACTGGAATGGAGTGCTGGAAATCACACCTCACAATTCCTGGAGTTATTAGAAAAAGTAAAGTTTTATTCAAGTACAGACAGAAGAACTGGGAAAGCCTCTCAATGGTAGTTGAACGGTCCCTTCCCCATGGGATTCACCAAGATATCACACCCACGTCTCAACTCTTTAAGCGTTTATGATCCCAGCTGATGTTATTACTCAACACGAGATCTCAGTTTGAAACTTGGCTTGACATATCACATTTTGCTTTTCCTTATTTTTAACGAGGTGGTCTCTCCGTAAAACACAAGCATGCAATGTTACAGATTTGCGTTAACAAGTTTATTACACACACACAGCATGTGTTTAAAGATTCTGAAATACAATAAATATAGTTAAAGCATAATCCCATTAATCCCTAAAACACTACTTTACAGAACCCAAAAATACTTTTTTACAAACACATCTAGAAACTTTTACCGGAAAGCCAAATCATAGAATTTTACAGACCAGAAAGAGGTCATTCAACCCAACGGTGTGTGTACCTGCTCCTGAAAGAGATACCCAGCTAGTCCCATTCTCCAGTCCTATCAAATTACTCCATATTCTCCTCACTCATGAAACTTCCCAATGTAAATAAAAACCCATGAGTTCTTCAAGACTCTCTCCAAAATTATTTTATCACAATGGCTACAGTAGCATATACAAATTAATAATTAAACCCTTCCAATGCAAAAGGAAAGCTTCACAAATCCAGGCTGAGAGGACTTGACCAAGGAGGAAGGAGGCGATGGCCTAGTGGTTTTCTTGCTGGTCTGTTAATCCAGAGACCCAGATAATGTTCTGGGGACCCAGATTCGAGTCCCACTACTGCAGATGATTGAACTTGAAGCCAATAAATATTTGAAATTAAGAATCTAATAATGATCATAAATCCATTATCGATTGTCAGGAAAACCCATCTGGTTCACTAATATCCTTTAGGAAAGGAAACTGCCATCCTTACCTGGTCTGGCCTACATATGACTCCAGACCCACAGCAATGTGGTTGACTCTGAACTGTCCTCTGGGCAATTAGGGATGAGCAATAAATGCTGCCTGGTCAGCAACGAATGAAAAAAGGAGCCTTACCTGTAAGCCCTATAGTGCGCTCTCTCATTAGTACTGTCTCTCATCCAGTGAAAGCCATTCCCGCTATTCCTTGGCTGAAAAAAGTGACATGGCATTGAGTTTATCATCAGGAATGATGAAGGAATACAAAGTTTCAAAGGGAACAACAATTTATACTGCATGAGAAACAGGGACTGATTGGTTGCCAACTTTACTCTGGTTGAAATGTTGCCACAGAGGATATGCCAGGGAACAGTTACCTCTTCTGTAACATGTTGGTTTCAAAAAAAGGTAATTTGCCATCTCCTACCCCCACACACCTCTAGCCCCTCACGCAGCCCCCTATCTCTCACAGGGCCACCACACTTCACAGGGCCTCCAGCCCCCTCACAGAGTCCCTCCTCCCTCACAGGGCCCCCCTAGCCCCTCACAAAGACACTGCTCCCTCACACAGCCCCTGCTCTCTCACACAGCCCCTACTCCATCATGAAGCCACAACCCCCTCACACAGCACCTGCCCCTCAAACAGTCCCTTAACCCTCGCAGAGTCATCCCAAGTAACAGCATCCAGCCCTCACAAAGCCTAATCCTCACAAACTTCTTTCCCCCCTCACCCGACCCCATACACCTCACAGCACCCTGATTTTCAGCCCCATCCCCTCAAAGACACCAAGTCATAGAGTCATAGAGTAATACAGCATGGAAACAGGCCCTTCAGCCCAAACTGGTCGATGGTGACCATGGTGCCCACTCAGCTAGTTCCAATTGCCCATATTTGGTCCATATCCCTTTAAATCCTTCCCATCCATGTACGTATCCAAATTTTTAAAAAACGTTACTATTGTACCTGCCTCAACCACTTTCTCCTGCAGCCCATTCCATTTACGCACCGCTCTCTGTGTGAAGAAGTTGACTTTCAGGTCCTTCTTAAATCTTTGCCCTCTCACCTTAAACCTCTAGTTTTCAATTCCGAATTCCAAGAAAAAGACTATATGCATTCATCCTATCTATGCCCCTCATGACTTTATACATCTCAATAAGGCCAGCCCTCATTCTCCTACATTCCAAGGAATAAAGTCCTATCCTGTCCAATCTTGTCCTATAAGTCAGGCCTACTTGGCAACATCCTCATAAATCTTCATAGAACCATAGAATCCTTACAGTGTGGAAACAGGCCCTTCGGCCCAACAAGTCCACACCGACCCTTGAAGCATCCCACCCAGACCCATCCCCCTATAACCCACATAATCTACAGACCCCTGAACACTATGGGGAATTTAGCTTAGCCAATCCACCTAACCTGCACATCTTTGGACTGTGGGAGGAAACTGGCGTACCCAGAGGAAACCCACGCAGCCATGGGGAGAATTTGCAAAGTCTACACAGACAGTCACCTGAGGGTGGAATGGAACCCGGGTCTCTGGTGCTGTCAGGCAGCAGAGCTAACCACTGAGCCTCCATGCCGCCCCAAAAACGAGACTTTCCAAGGCTCGTTATTCCCTTCACCAGAAAGAAGGCTACACCTAGATTTGAACTCGGATCACAGGGTTCAGAAACTAGCGCGCTCACTGTTACACCATGGCAACCAGAGCCATCTTCTTTGCACAATTTCCAGTTTAACTATGTCTTTCCTATAACAAGGTGACCAAAACTGTACACAATATTCCCAGTGCGGCTTCACCAACGACTTATACACCAACTGTAACATTACATCCCAACTCCTACACTCAATGCCTCAACCAATGATGGCCAGCATGCTAAATGTCTTAGATAACAAGCATGGGGCTGGATGAACACAGCAGGTCAAGCAGCATCATAGGAGCAGGAAAACTTGACGTTTCGGGCCTAAACCCTTCATCAGAAATGGGGGAGGGGAAGGAGGTTCTGAAATAAATAGGGAGAGAGGGGGAGGCGGATAGAGGATGGATAGAGGAGAGGATAGGTGGAGAGGAGGCAGACAAGTCGAAGAGGCGGGGATGGAGCCAGTAAAGGTGAGTGTAGGTGGGGGGGTAGGGAGGAGATAGGTCAGTCCAGGGAGGATGGACAGGTCAAGGGGGCGGGATGATGTTAGTAGATAGGAGATGGGGGTGTGGCTTGAGGTGAGAGGAAAAACAGGTTAGGGAGGTGGAGATGAGCTGGGCTGGTTTTGGGATGCGATTGGGGGAGGGGAAATTTTGAAGCTTGTGAAATCCACATTGATGCCATTGGGCTGCAGGGCTCCCAGGCTGAATATGATTTGCTGTTCCTGCAGCCTTCGGGTGGCATCACTGTGGCATTGCAGGAGGCCCAGGATGGACATGTCATCTGAAGAATGGGAGGGGGAGTTGAAATGGTTCGCGACTGGGAGGTGCAGTTGTTTGTTGCGAACTGAGCGCAGGTGCTCTGCAAAACGGTCCCCAAGCCTCCGCTTGGTTTCCCCGATGTAGAGGAAGCCACAACGGGTACAGCCGATGCAGTGTACCACATTGGCAGATGTGCAGGTGAACATCTGCCTGATGTGGAAAGTCTTCTTGGGGCCTGGGATTGGGGTGAGGGAGGAGGTGTGGGGGCAGGTGTAGCACTTCCTGCGGTTACAAGGAAAAGTGCCGGGTGTGGTGGGGCTGGAGGGGAGTGTGGAGCGGACAAGGGAGTCACAGAGGGAGTGGTCCCTCCGGAAGGCAGATAAGGGTGGGGAGGGAAAAATGTCTTTGGTGGTGGGGTCTGATTGCAGATGGCGGAAGTGTTGGAGGATGATGCGTTGGATCCGGAGGTTGGTGGGGTGGTATGTGAGGACGAGGGGGATTCTTTTTTGATTATTGTTGCGGGGACGGGGCGTGAGGGATGTGTTCCGGGAAATGCGGGAGACACGGTCGAGGGCGTTCTCGACCACTGTGGGGGGGGAAGTTGCGGTCCTTTTGTGGATTTTGGGGAGGAGATAGAAGCGGGCGGTGCGGGGTTGGGGAACGATGAGGTTGGAGGCGGTTTCACCACCCTGTCCGCCTGTGATGCTGCTTTCAACGAACTATGCTCTTGTACTCCTAGTCCCTCAGTTCCACAACACTCCTCAGGACCTTACCATTTACTGTATAAGTCCTACCTTGGTTTGACTTTCTAAAGTACAACACCTCACTCTTATCTGTATTGAATTGCATTTGCCAATCCTCAGCCCACTCACCTATCTGATCGAGATCTCTCTGTAATTTTTGATAGCCTTCTTCACTATCAACAACACCTCCTACTCTTGTATCATCCGCAAACTTACTAATCATGCCTTGTACATTCACATCCAGATCATTTATGTAAATAGCAAATGACAAAGGTCCCAGCACTGATCCCTGTGGCACACCACTAGTCACAGTCCTCCAGTCTGAGAAACAACCTTCAAACATTACCCGCTGCTTCCTACAGTTGAGCCAATTTTGAATCCAGTTAGCTAGCTCTCCCTGGATCCTATGCAACCTAACCTTCATGACAAGCCTGCCACGCGGGACCTTGTCAAAGGCCTTACTAAAGTCCATATAGACAACATCCACAGCCCTACTCTCATTCACCCTCTAGGTTACCTCTTTGAAAAACTTAAGAAGATTTGTCAAACATGACTTCCTGCGCACAAATCCATGCTGACTATCCCCGATCAAACCTTTTCTAACCAAAGGTTGGTTGATCCTGTCCCTCAGTATCCTCGCCAATAACATGCCTACCACGGATGTCAGGCTCACTGGTCTGTGGTTCCCTGGTTTGACTTTGCTACCTATCTTAAAAAATAAAGCACCATTAGCCACCCTCCAGGCTTCTGGAACATTCACCAGTGGTTAAAGATGAAGCAAAAATCTTTGCAAGGCCCTCTGCAATTTCTTCCCTAACCTCCTGCAACGTCCGAGGATGGACTTGATCAGGCCCAGGGGATTTATCCACCTCAATGTGCTTTCAGACTGCAAATACCTCCTCTCAGGTAATGTGTATGCTGTCCAAAACATCCCCACTTGTTTCCCTTATTTCCTTAGCACCCATAATTCTCTCCTCAGTAAACACTGAGGAAAAATATTCATTAAAAATCTCCCCCAGCTCCTGTGGCTCCACACATAAATGGCCATGCTGATCTTTAAGGGGACCTATTTTCTCCCTAGCCACCCTCTTACTCTTAATATAGCTATAGAACCTCTCGGGATTATCTTTAACCTTATCTGCCAGATCTATCTCATACCCTCTTTTTGCTCCTCTGATTTCCCTTTGGAATGTGCTCCTGCACTTTTTACAGTCAGCTAGGAATTCACTTGAGCCCAATAGCTTAAACCCAATGTGTGCCTTCTTCTTTTTCCTGACCAGAGCCTCAATATCACTCGTCAGCCGGGATCCCTTACCCTGCCAGCTTTTCCCTTCACCCTAACAGGGACATACTGTCCCTGGACTCTTGATATCACAGTTCTAAAAGCCTTCCATATGCCAGTTTTTCCTTTTCCTTCAAACAGACCCATCCAATTGACCGCTGCTAGATCCTGCCTAATGGCATCAAAATTAGTCCTGCTCCAGTTCAGCACCTTGACCTGTGGACCTGTCCTATCTTTTTCCATAACTATGTTAAAGCTAAGGGAGTTATGGTAACTGGAGGCAAAGTGCTCTCCGATTGACACTTCAGTCACTTGCCCAACCTTGATTCCTCAGAGGAGGTCCAGTGTTGCACATTCCCAAGCAGGGCCCTCTATATCCTCATTTAGGAAACTTTCTTGGACACATTTGACAAATTCCATCCCATCTGGGCCTTTTACACTCTGGGTGGCCCAGTCAATACAGGAGAAATTAAAATATTCAATCAATACTACTCTGTTATTCCTACAGGTATCTGCAATCTCCGTACACATGTGCTCCTCTAGTACCCGTGGCCATTTGGGGATCTATAATACAGTCCCAATAGAGTGACCATCCCCTTCTTATTTCTACGTTCTAACCGTACAGCCTCATTTGACAACCGCTTTAGAATATCCTCTCTAAGCACTGTTCTTATGTCCTCCCTTATTAAAAGGGCAACTCCCCCTCCTCGCTTACCTTAACCATGGTACCCTCCCACTACCTGCCCTCTAACATTTCCTGTGCATTCCCCATCTGCTCTCTCCCCTCATCCCACTTACTATCACAGCCCCATTCCCCTCACGTTCCCCAGGCCCTCAATATCCCTCTGCTCATTCCCCACCCACTCACATTCCCCCATCGCCCTTAGATCCCCACTCCCTTAAATACCAGTCCATTTATCGCTCTCATTCTCGCGTCACTCACACACACACACACACACACACACTCTCACTCTCACTCACACAATCGAACACACACTCAAACACTCAAATTCATACTCACACACATTCACACATACACACACACACATACTACACACACACGGACACACACTCACATACGTGCACACTCTCTCTCTCACATGCAGACACACACTCACACACGCACTCACATGCACACACACACACACCACACACACACTATACGCACGCACACACTACACACGTGCACACTACACACACAAACACACACACACCCATGCACATAAACACACACTACCCACAAGCTACACACATACACGCTACACACACTACACACACTACACACACTACACATACACTACACACACATACACACAAAAGATACCACTACCCTCACACACATGCACTCTCACGCACACACAACACGTGCGCACACACACACAGACACATACTCACACACATGCACTCTCACATACACACACACTACCCACACACACTAAACACACATGCACTACGCACACAGACGCACACACAAACAGATACAAATACACACTACACACTACATACACTATACATCATACACACACATATACACAAAAGATACCACTACACAAACACACACACACACAACCCACACACACTAAACACACACACACTACACACAGACGCACACACAAACAGACACAAATACACACTACACACTACATACACTATACACGCTACACACACATATACACAAAAGATACCACTACACTCACACACACACACAACATGCACCTACACACACATTCACACTACACTACACACATACACACAAACACACACACACCCACGCATGCACACTACAAACACACACAAAACACACACGCACACATACAGACACACACACATACAGACATATACACACACTACCCTCACGCTCCACCCATACACACTACACACACTACACACACACAAAAGATACCACTACACACACACGCACGCACGCACGCACACAGACACACACACACTCTCACAGACACAGACACGCACACACGCAAACATACACACAAGCACACATGCTTACACACTCATTCAGACACCCACTCACATCACGCACTCACATTCACACACATGCACACAGTCACACAAAAACACACACACACAAACACACACACACAACGCACACACAATTAGACACAAATACACACTACACATTACACACACTATACACGCTACACACACATATACACAAAAGATACCACTACACAAACACACGCACGCGTGCACACACACACAAAACACACACTATACACACACCACACACACACACACTACACTCACGCGCACACGGCACACACACACTACACACACACCACACACACAGACCCACACACAAACACACACACATGCACACACAAACACACATGCACACACACACACTGCACACACACACAGACACACAAACACAGACACACACTCACACACTACACACACACCAAACACACACACTACACGCACACAGTACACACACACAGACACACACACACTACACACACTACATACACACACATAAAAGATACCACTACATACACACTCTACACACACACGCACTACACACACAGACACACACACACACAGACACACACACATACACAGGCACACACAAACATACACTACTCACATGCTACACACATACACACTACACACACTATACACACACACACATACACACAAAAGATACCTCTACACACACACAACATGCACACACACACAAACAATACACACGCGCACACACACATACACACGCAGGCACACACAAACACACACTACCCACACGCTATACACATACACACTAAACAGGCATACACACTACACATTACACATACACACACGCACGCGTGCACACACGCGCACACACAGGCACACACAAACGCACACTACGCACACGCTACACACACACACACACACACACACACACACACACACACACACACACACACACACACAGAGAAAATGATGAAGGGTCTAGGCCCGAAACGTCAAGCTTTCCTGCTCCTATGATGCTGCTGTGTTCATCCAGCTCCACACCTTGTTACCCCGCCATCCTAATGAAATGGGTTTGACCCCCATTGAATGAATGACCTGATAGCCATGCATCTCCCAGAGGATGTGGTAGGAGGAGGACCAGAGGTGTGCAATGGCAAGGATAGGGTTAACCAGTTGGTGAAAGAACTGACAAAGCAGCTGCATGAGCTGAGAGGAGAACGACAGAGAATCAGGGAGTAGGAAAGGGAATGCAAAACATCCTGCCTGACCCAGGAGATCAGGTAATGGTGAAAACATGCGGGACAGAGGCCATGAGGGATTGGACCATATGAGGTCATTATTACATGTGCTACATGCACTTTAGTAGACCTCAAATGGGGGCCGAAGTGGAAGCACTAACTCATAGAGCCATAGAGTTGTACAGCACAGAAACAGACCCTTTGGTCCAAATCGTCCATGCTGACCAGATATCCTAAATTAATCTAGTCCCATTTGCCTCGCTGGTTCCAACTGAAGTTATATGAAACTTAAATATGATAATTAACTCTCTGGGCAAGCTGGATGAATCAGATTTTGGCCTGGGGACTGAATACCGAATACATGACTCATGTACACTAGGAAAACAACTTGTTGCTCTGATTGTGTTGATAATGCTAGTATGTAAGAACAAAACGATGTATCAAAGAGCGATGACATGGGAATCCCCTCATTGGTTATGAAAGCAGAGAGGTAGCAAGTACATTCCCTGAGTTACATAGGCCCACTTGGTGTCTAGGCCAAGGAAGTTGGAGGGGAGTTCTTGCAGCTGTCCATGACTAAATTGACCTAAAATGACCACCATGCACATTTTAGCTAGCACAAAAAGCCCTAAAGTGGTTGACAGATGTTCACAACCAGACTTGTGATCTCTGTACAGGGTCACTGGATAAGATAATGAAAGGACTCAGTGAAAGAAGACAGGAGAGTGTAATCAGTGGTACATCCTTCATAAGGGAGGCACAGATGAAAACTGAAGAAAACTCCACAAAGGGTGGTATCCTATCATCAAGTCATTTTTTTCCTTACAGGTACAAAATACATGACACTGACCCAGCTAGCTCAGAGCTGGCTCCCAGCGTGAATAGAACCCCTGACACTCCTGTTTATCTGTCAGCCAGCGCTCCCGGATGGGACCAGATCAGCAGCCCCAATCAGGGAACTCGTATTCTATGAGGTCTACCTGACTGACCTGGTTCATTACAGAAGGTAGTAACAATTTCTGTCTAAGATTTGGGGTAAAGTCTACAATAAGACATTATAGGGAGGAAATTTGAAAATACTTTAATCCATAAAGATGTTTCAAACGTTCTACTGCCAATCAGAAATTAATCCTAGATTAACTGGACTGTGGTTGTCAGTTTTTTTTTCACTCAGCACGAGTATTAAGGAATATGAGGCAAAGGCAGCTATTGTACGGAATGCTGCAGAACCGCTGTAACTTACTTACATTGAGAAACATGATCAAAGGGGAGTAAATAATCTCTTTATCTGCTTGGTCCTGATTTGCTTCCCTATAAGAAAACAATGCTCCGGTACCAGCTGTTACTTATGAAAGCGAATTGCCATTATGATTACTCACCGAGTAATCGTCCATTCTTTTTATGAGTGACTATCTAATATTTATGGCTCTGAGATTTAGTCCTGCCTGTAACTGAGACCACCTTATCCTTGGTTGCCCCATCACATTTTCAAATTATGCTGAGAGCTCTATCAGGCCACCCTTCTGCCTTCCATTTCTCAGATAAAGAATTAGCAACCCACTCTTTCTTTTGTAACACGGGAACCCTCTCAGTACTGGCTCCATGATGCTAGTTTTTATTTCGCCAATTCTGCAATGCCTCTTTGGCATTTGATCTGAGACGCTCTGTTAGCTTGAGATTCTGTATTAGTCAAATCTGCAGCTCAAGGTGTTCTAATATGCTGTGGTTTCAGTTAGTACAAGTTTTCATAAGCAGAAAGTATTCAGAATCAGATGACAAAGAGGGGGCTGTATGATCTGATATTTAATAATGAATATACACAATACAGCAAAGCCATCCTGAAAGAATGAGATACAGAGTTGACACTGGTTGTGTTCCAAAGGACAGAGCCATTGTTGGAAAATGAAAAAATATGCTGCAATTAGCATTACCTGACAATTACAATCAGAGTTTTCCAGCCTGTTTTTCTTTAATTTTCAATTCAATTGCTTCATCATACTCAAGAGGGATTTAGTTAGGCTGTCGTAATCTGCTCAATTAGAAGGAAACAATCTAATGTTTACACCTTTATGCAAACTCAACAGCCTGTGTATAATCCACAGTACATAAATGACCTGTTCCAGACATATATATGTTCAGAACTGACTTCAAAGAATTTGCCTGAGAGGATGTATGATACACTTGAACAGGTTGAAAAAATATACAACACCATTATAACTGTCATTAGAGTTACTGGTAAGTGGTGTGTGTGCGTGTGCGTGTGTGAGACTGAGAGAGAGAGATAGAGAGAGAGAATGTGTGGGCATGTAGTTGGGGGGTGATCTCTACTTTCGAGATTTATGCTCGAACACGGTGTACAACTGATCAGTTTTGTACATGTGTTGGGCAAAATATTTTTCTTGAACTCAGGTGCCCTGAATTGCTAATTGTATTTCATTCTTGATTATTTTCTAGTGCACATAAAACTCTGTTTCTTTAACCTCATGTGTGTACTGAAAAACCAAGAGATCGTCTGTGTTGAAACATTTCGTATCATTGAATCAGATCTTAGTGCAGTCAATCCTTGTGATGAAGGAATGGCTGAGAATTTCATCCACTGTCGAACTGTACTAAGTGTGATTTGCCAACAGGAAGGGAACATCTTGCAATAGTATTCATGTATTTACCGCATTTGTCTTTGTCCAACTGTACTGAGTGCAAGTTGCCAACTGGTGTGAAATACATTATTTCAATTTCTCCAGTACCTGTACTGCCCTGGATGTTTAATTGTCAGCAAGCAGTTAAGATCTGATTCCCTTAATGTGTTTATTAGCAAAAATCTTAAAGTAACAGTAATTCTTAAAGCAAAATCGTAAAAGCTCCCCATTTCCTTTATTCATTCACAAGATGAGGGTTCAGTATAGAAATGAGGCTGAGTCAGTACTGGGTTGCAAAAAAAAAATTGACTCTTTGAAGTCACTGTTTTAGGTGACTGATTTCTACCATCCACAGATCTTCCTTCTTGTTCAGTGAAGTTACTGATAGGAGGAGGTGATGGCCTTGTGGTGCTATCACTGGACTGTTAATACAGAGACCAAGATAGTGTTCTGGGGACCTGTGTTTGAATCCTGTCATGGCAGATGGTGGAATTTGAATTTGATAAATATCTGGAATTAACAGTTTAATGATGACCACAAGTCAATTGTCAGGAAAAACCCATCTAGTTCACTAGTGTCCTTTAGGGAAGGAAACTGCCTTCTTTATGTGGTTTGGCCTACATGTGACTCCAAACCCTCAACAATGTGTTGACTCTTAACTGGTCTCTGGGTGATAAAGGCTGCCTGGTCAGCAACACCCTCATCTTGTGAATGAATAAAGGAAATGGGGAGCTTTTAAGGTTTTGCTTTAAGAATTAATGTTACTTTAAGATTTTTGCTAATAAACACATTAAGGGAATCAGATGTTAACTACTTGCTGACAATTAAACATCCAGGGCAGTACTCCTACAGTACACAGATAAACAATGCAATGACTTTTTTCTCCCAGAATAGTTATGTTAAATAATGTTATTTGATTTGTTTTATTAATTGAATATGGGTGGTCCAATCTCTCGGTCATAAATGCATTTTTCTCACTAAAATATTGAATGAGGCTTATGTTTTGTTTCTTGCTTGTTCTGCTTCTGTACGTAAGTAAGATCGGACAAATCAGTTCGTATCTATGATTCAGTCAATTTTCATGTCGGCTTCCTCTCTTTCAGGTATAACTCAATGAAGAGTGTCCCTCTGAGTTGAGATAAATTCAACTGAATTACAAATGTGCTGTCTTTTCATAATAATGTTATCAGTCCCAGAGCCATAAATGATAATGGTAAACTTTTAATCATGAAATACTTGATGCATTATTTCATTGAAAAAACTATTTTGATATATCCAACTGCTTGAATGACTGTTTGTGCCTGTGGTGAACAAACATTGCCCCAATACCAATTTTTATGGAATCCTGTTTAACATCATACAACAATCCGCAAAAAAAAGTTACCAGACAGCTTATTATATGTTCTAATGTTTTACCCAAATTTAGTTTAAGCCATGGCCTTTCTGTGTTTGTCTTACCCATTCGCATCGGGAAAGAAAGTATGTAGCATGTACACAATAATGTTCATTGTATCTTTATAATTTGCATTCAAATAAATTGATAATGGTCAAATCAGAATTTCCCTGTTTGAGAACGAACTCTTATTTATAGTTCACTGTTCCTTCTGTTACCTATGAGTAAGTTAAGCATGCAGGTACAACAGGCAGTAAAGAATGCAAATGGTATGTTGGCCTTCATTGTGAGAGGTTTTAAGTGGAGGAGCAAGGATGTGTTGTTCCAATAAAAACATAAAGAATTGTGGATGCCGTAAATCATTGTGGAATTCATTCCCACAAGAGGTAGTTGATGCCAAAACATTGAATGTATTCAAGAGGCGACTAGATACAGCACTTGGGTGAATGGGATCAAAGGTTATGGAGAGAAAGCAGGACTAGGCTATTGAGTTGGACGATCAGCCATGATCATGAAGAATGGTGGAGTCAGCTGAAAAGGCCAAAAGACCTCCTCCTGGTCCTATCTTGTAACTTTCGATGTTTCTTTGTAAGCCTTTACCTCATTCCTTTCCAGAAGCCCAGGCCACAAATAATGCTTCTGGCAGAAATACCTAATTAATTCGACTTCTGTGAATTTAATATAACCACTTCTCTTTCTGGAGAGGTCCCCTGTGCCTTTATCAATTCTAGATATAAATTCAGTGACATTCTGTGCTCTTTCAGCACACAATCCCTGTTCCTTCAGCAACTTTCTCTCCCCTTCCAGTTTTGCCGTAAAACCCACTTACATTCAAGTTTGCTTTACTGGACCTTTTACAAAATTGCACTGAATATCTACAAAATCTTTACTTCTGCCTGGCATGTCAAAGCTTAGCATGCACAGCAGTCCTTGTAGTTTTAAATCATGAGAAAAACTGCCTCCGAATCTCTTCAGCTGCCCACTTTGCAAAATCAATGAGTTCTGTTGGGTCACAGCTATCCCTGTAAAAAAAGTTACATTGGATGGTGCCAATCTTAATAAAGTAACACACAGCCAATTATCCTTTTCATACCCATTGACTCTTGACACTTTCAAAAGGAGAAGAGGGAAGGTTGTACCATGTCAGCATTGAAAATCATATTTTAAAAAACTCCATACTCTCCCAAATCAACAAATGCTAAGGGTAAATATTCAACTTTACTGTTTGAACTCAAATTCAGTGGTTATTTTAACTGTAATATTATGTGTCTTTCCTCTTCTCTTTCTCACAGTTAACTTGGTGGCAATAACGATCCTGTCCCACAAGAAATGTGGCCTATCTAGATGCACTACATATTATCTCATGGCCATGGCAGTTGCAGATCTTTTGGTCATTATAACTGACATCATACTGTTGCAAATCACCCAATAATATTTTCCATCACCTTTTCTGCAAATCAACTCTGTGTGTAGATTTCTTACTTTTCTGATTCATGCAGCAATAGAATGTTCAGTCTGGTTCACCGTCAATTTCTTCTTTTGCTGATTTGTTGTTACTTGTTGCCAGAAGCTGAAAACTAAATATTGTACCAACAGAACTGCAGTTGTGGGTCCAGCTTCAATCTGGATTCTACTCAATTTAAAAACTTTCCATTGTACTTTGCAATTGAAGTCAAAGAAATAATAGACAATGTGTTGTGGTTTTGTGATTCAAAAGCAAGCCATCACTCTGAGCCTGGATGGGTGGGTTTCAGTTGGTTTGCCACAGTTTTAACCCCACTGATTCCATTTGCTTTAATTCTATTGCTCAACGCGCTGACAGTCAGGCACATTTTGGTAGCAAGTCGAGTCCGTAAGCAACTGAGGGGGCTGTGTAACAAAGAAAATCACAAAGACCCAGAGGTGGAGAGCAGACAGAAATCAACAATTTTAATTTTCACAATATCGAGCAGTTTCTTACTGCTGTAGTCAGCATATGTTCCACATTTCTTATATTCTACCACTACGGGAACGAATCCTGAATATTACGAGGGGTTGTCAGATTTATGTCAACGGGTTGGATTTAAACCATTGAGTCTGAATTGCTGCACTAATACATCTATTTGTGGAGTGACTCAGTCGAAGTTCAGAGAGCAGTTCATGAGTGCACTGACATGTCCATTGGCATCATTTATTGAATTAATTAATAAACTAAGGAGCTGAGCATGAGCCTCAGGGCAAACTGCCCTGCTGTTTCCAGTCATTGAATGAAATGTTTAGCACAATTCCACAGAATGGACGATACCAGGAATTGCTAGTATTCTGAGTTGTTGAAGAGTAGTGGAACAATTGCAAGGTTTAGGAAATGGCATAAATTTATACTGGTGTTTGGTACCATTTTGCTATGTGGAAGGACAATGTGATTTTTGTATTCAAATTCGGAACATCAGTTCAGCTATTTTGTACTGGAATTATTTGCCATTCCTAGTGTAATTAATTCATCCATTGCTAGGTAGATACACCTGGGTTTCAGTTCAGAGGTCTATATCACCAGCTAAATACAACATAGAATGTGGCTACATATAAGGTAAATGTGCAGTTCTTCTATTATGAAGAAGAGTTACATTGGATTCCAAATGTTAAGTCTATTTCTCTCTCCATGAATGTTTACAGACTTGTTGAATTTCTCCTGCACTTTCGATGATGATGGAAATTTCGTTCCATTAATCCAAGCTTTTGCCAATAATCTATACATTCTCCTAATGCAACAATTTCCAGCTCATCTCCTATTTGCGCACTCTCTTGTACATTTCCACCTTTCTGCTAATCACATCAAAATCTATGTGCTTCTATCACTCTGTGTGGGATTGAGTTCCACGTTGTAACCATTTTGCTAATGGAATGTGTTGCTTCTGTTCCTCAGTTGAATTTATTAGTCATCATATTGTATTTCTGGTGTCTAGCTTTAGAAAGCAGGGGCCATAATACAAACATCTGCAATCTTTCCAGACAACGGGTAATCTCTCTGATGTGCTCTCATCTTGGAAATCTTTCATTCTGCTTTTTCTAATGATTCTGTGTCATTGTTTTTCATGGTGTGAGAACGAAAGATATAAACTCTAACTTATAGCTGACACCAATTTCCTGTTACAGCAATATAACTTCAACACTTTTCTTTCTCCAATTTACATAGCAGTGAATAAATTTAATTTTTACTTTGATTTTTTTAAAGGATTTAGCAGTCCAGCAATGTGAAAACTCAAAAGGGTTTCCAGCAGCATCTGTGCATGACCTTCCACCTTCACCTATCTGTCTCTTAAAGTTATTGTAAGTGATGCTTCTGCCTTCCACACAAAGTACCTTATCACACATATACAGGTAGTATTTTTATCTTTCAAATATCTGTCCAAACTGAATGTTGCCGAATGGTTATTGGTTAATTTTGATTACACAAAATTTGTTGAATAATTCAACCATGCTATTAGTTATAAAATATATGAGCTCAATATATCTATCTCAAATGAACCTTTAAAAAATTGAAGACGTATTGCATGAAAACTATTTTCTAATCAACCTGTTCTGCGATGTCATGACACACTTCTGAAGCAAGTGGGACTTGAACCCGGGCCTCCTGCTCCAGAGGAAGGGAAGAAGTTCCTCTGCATCTCTGTCTTAAATGGCTAATACCTTACAGAGATTATGCTCTCTGATTCTATAATCTCCTAGATTGAGAAATATTTTCACAACTACCCTGTCCAAAGACTCTAACATGTTTCAATAAGGACCTATCATTCTTCGCAACTCCAGTGAGTGTAGGTCCACCTTACTCAACCATTCCTCATAAGATTGTCCCTCTATAATTGGGTTCAACCTAGTGATCTTTCTCTGGACTGTCTCCAATGCCAATATGTATTTCCTTAGAGAAGGGGCACATAAAATTTCACAATATTCCAGCTGATGTTTAATTAGTGTCTTGTATAATTATAGCTAGACTGACCTATTTTTAGCCTCCGTTCCCTTTTGCTATTACTTGTTGAACATGGATGTTAGCTTTTTTGAAATTCATGGTTGAGGGCTCCCAAATCCGTCTGTAAATTTCTGCAGTTTTTCTCCATTTAAATAATATGCAGCTCCTCTATTTTTCCTGTCAATGTGCATAACCTCATATTTTCCCATATTATATTTTATCTGGCATGCTTTTCCCACTCATTTAACTTGTCTATATCCCTCTACACTTGCCTTCTGATCTATTTTCCTGACATCTACAATAGAGTCTATTTACCATTTTAAATGTAGGTGTTATTTTGGCAGTTTTCCAATCATAGAGTATAGAACAGTAAAACACAGGAACAAGCCTTCAACTCACTAACTGTGTGCCAACTGTGATGCCATTCTAACTAATTCTACCTTCCTGCTCACAGTGATATCCCTACATTCATTCCTCTTAAAAGCTGCTGTCATATCTGCTTCTACCACCTCATCTGGCAGTGTGTTTCAGGCACCTCCTTCCCTCTGTATAAAATAACTTGCCTCGTACAACTAATTTACCTCCCTCCTTAGAACTATTTCACCTAGTATTTGATGTTGCTACTCTGGGAAGAGAAAGACTCTCCAGCTACCCATCCTATTCGAGTCTCTCATAATTTTATATACTTCTATCAGCCTCCAATGCTCTTGTGAAATAAACTCTACATTTGTGTAACTTCCCCTTATAACTAATTCATTTCAATTCAGGCAACATCCTGGGAAACCTCGTTTACACCCTCTCCAAATCCTTCACATCCTTCCTAGTGTGGTGACCAGAACTGCACACAATACTCCAAATGTGGCCTAATTAAAGTTTTAAACAACAGCAAAGTGACTTGCTAACTTTTATACTAAATACCCTGACCAAAGAAGGGAGCATGCCGTGTCCTTCTTTACCATCATATATACTTACCACACCCAGGGAGCTATGGACCTGGTACATCAAGATCCCTGTGTATATCAATGATCCTAAAGATCCTGCCATTTGCTCTACACTTTTCTCTTGCATTTGATATCTTAAAATGCATTGTTTCCACTTGTCTGGATTAAACTCAATCTGCCATTTCTACATCTAAATTTACAAACTGATCTGTATCCTTTGGTAACAAACACCCCCCCCATACCTACCTTCCATGTTCTATATCTGAGCAAATTTTGTATTCAACATATGACCTCACCACAGATTCCATGTGACTTCAACTTCTGGACCAGCCTACCATGAAGGAACTTGTTAAAGGCATTAGTAAACTCCATGTAGATAAAATCCATTACCCTACCCTCTTCAATCATTTTTGTGGAAGTTCCACAAAAAGATCAAATCCTGCTCCTCTGATGCTGCTTGGCCTGCTGCGTTCATCCAGCTCTACACCTTGTTATCTCTTTAATCAAATATGTGAGACAAGACTTCCCACACAAAACTATGCTGACCATCCCAGTTAGGTCCATTCTTTTCCAAATGCAAGTAAATACTTTCCCTGAGAATATCCTCCAATAATTTCTCAACCCCTTGTGCAAGTTTCACCAGTCAATGATTTCTTGGAATAACCCCAATGTTGCCCTTCTTAAACATATGAACAACTTTGGTTATTCTCCAGTCTTCTGTGACTTCAACTCTGGCCAACTAGGATCCAGAGATCTCTGTCAAGGCTCTAACAATCCCCTCACTCACTTCCATCAGTATCCTGGGATAAACCCCATCAGGTCCCGAGGACTTACCAGTCATAATGCTTTTTTCAAGACACCCAACAGCACCTCCTTCATAATTTTGACAAACACTACAATATCAACATACCTCTCCCTAATTTTACCAGCATCCGTGACCTTCTCCTTGGTGAATACCGATGGTACACATTAAGGACCTCACCCATTCCTCTAGCTCCGCGCATAAATGCTATTCTTGGTCCTTGAGTGGACCTATCCTTTCCCTTGCTGAGGACAATTTAGGCCCATTTTAATCCACCAAATTTCTTGTTTATGTTCTTTCCTGTTTCATTTATATTCATGAAAGATCTTGTCTGGTTTCAGTTTCCTAAAAATTACATATGCTTCCTTTTCGTCTTTGTCTAAACTTTCAATCTTGCCTATTGCGGTCAATAGAAAGGTTTGTTGTGACACATTCGGCAATAGATTGACATCAGCTGTATTGTCTACAATTATGGGTATCACATTTCAGCAACGATGTGAAGATATTGGAGACAGTGCAGTCGAGAAAAATGAGAGTGGTTTAGGGAGTATAAATTCCTATTACGAAGATAGAATAGAGAACTTGAGATTTTTTTTGCCTGCTGAAGTGAAGTTTTAAGGGAAGATTTGTATAGTTCTTCCAGGGTAATTAGGTGGTTGGCAAAGCAAACAAGGAGGAACTGTTCCAACTCGTAACTGAATTGTGAATGATAAAGCATGTATTGAAAAGAATTTGCAAAATCAAATGTGAGGTTGACAGAAGAAAATGACAGCATGTAATTTGGGTCTAGAGAGAATCATAAAATCGAACAAGACAGAAGAGGCTCTTCAGCCCATGGATTCTGCACTGACAAACACAACTTTAATTGCACTAGCCTCACTTTCCAGTGCTTGCCCAATAGCATTGTTAAGTTGAGTTGAGATGCTTATTTGGAGAGCTGGTACACACACTTTGGGCCAAATAACCTCATCCTGCACTACAACAATTCAGTGATTCTCAAGTAGCTCGGCTTTTATGATGACTTGGCAGCATCTTCCATCTTGGCACAGATACAAGATATTCACTTTGTCCCCAGTCATGCCCCTGTCTCAAGCATAAATAAACTTGTCTGTCACTAATTGGAGTCTTCTATTTTTACCTCCCTTCTTGAATTGAATCATTTATTGTCACGTGTATTCAATATAAAATATTGTGAAAAGTTCATACCTTTGCCATGCATTGGTGCCATTCTCATTAACTTGGAATAAAAAAGAAAAAAACCTCAAGGAGATTTTAACTTTTACTTCTTTACTGCTGCAGTGTTGCTCCGGGCTACACCACATCATGCTGCTGCCAAGGTCCTGCTCCCAGGCGATACCAGCCCATGCCAAGCAGCTGCCAGCATCCCACGCCAGGCTACACCAGCCGACACCATACAGAAGCAAGAGTCCTGCTCTGAGCTACACAGGCCAGCTGACTCTGCAGCCATGTTGTCTCTGATGCTGCTGCTGTTCCAAACCTGTCAAAGCCACCTTTGACCTGAAAGAGCTCTCTTTAGGAGGTAAGTATTAGTGAAAACTAAAAGAAAACTGAGAAAAGAAAAGAGAAAAGAAAGAAAAGGTGGATGAGAAGGACAAGCCCAGGCACAGAGCCCAGAAGCTGCCTGCTCCACCACTGCATCTTGAAAAGCATTAACGTGACGATAAAACACATTTAGCTTTTTTTGCCAGCTGACTGGCATTTCCTACAACATGCCTTCACTTCTGTAGTGATTGTAACAAGGTCAGCTTCATGAACATCATAGAATGTGAGTTCCCTGATTGGGACTGTTAGCCTGACCCAATCCAGGAGCTCTGGCTGACAGATATGGACAGGAGTGTCAGGGTCTCTGTTCACTCTGAGAGCTAGCTCTGAGGAAGCCAGACCAGGGTCAGGTACTATAAACATATGGGTAAAGAGTGACTTGTGATTGTATACCAACCTCTGTGGAGTTATTTCAGCTTCCCTCCAACTTTTGCTTAGATTATTTCTGTTCATGTTCTTCCCAGCATGGGACATTTATTCGAGACAGAAGGGGTTTCAGGAGATATAGTTGATGTAATCAGAATAATCTGGGTCTGTATAGAATTGATAGGATTGACCTATTTCTGTGAAATAAGAGGTAATTAACTCAGGGCTGTAAGAATATGGAATATGTGGAAGGATGAATGTGGGATTTAACAAGGGGGAGTCACCAAGAGGAATGATAAAGTTGAAAACTCTTGTTTAAAATAGTACAAAAAATCCTAATCACAGTTGGGAAGCATTTGGTACTGCACTTGACATAGGTGTGTTTATTGCATTACATTACATTCTTGGTCTATGTTTGACTGTTAAAGGCCATCGCAAAAGCATATTTTGTTTGTTCCATAACTGACAGACATGTGGGAGTGTCTGCTTGTGCAAAATTGCAATTCCATTGTTTACTTTTACATCAAAGGAATGCATCTTCAGCAATTTATTTTTGTAATGAGAAATGTGGAATGAATTAGCATGAGGAACAATATCAGTTTACATTAGAGATAGTAAGAACTGCCGATGCTGGAATATGAGATAACACAGTGTGGAGCTGGAGGAACACGGCAGGCCAGGCAGCATCAGAGGAGCAGGAAAGCTGATTTTTCAGGTTGGAACCCTTCTTCAGAAAATGTTTACATTATATTTATTTATATTTACATTCAGTTTACATTGTATTTGCAAAAGAAAATTTGTTCATTTTAATGGATGTTCGTAGGAGAGGAAGAATGTTTGTTATCCACTTTAATGCCTGTTGAGACCAAAGAAGTGCAGGTTAGCTGGATCGGCCAACTTCTCCATCATGTCCAGGGATGTGCAAGCTAGGTGGATTAGCCATAGGAAATGCAGGGTTACAGATAGGGTAGGGGGCGGGTCTGGGGGGGATGTTCTTTAGATGTTTGATGTGGACCTTGATGGGCCAAATGGCCTGCTTTGACATTGTAGGGATTCTATGATCCTATGTGACCAGTTGGGAGTCAATCACATTGTTTGCAGTCAATACTAACAATGTCCAGCTTTCTAAATAGATGGATTTGAATTCCACTTTGCACATTGTGGATGAGCAGGACACACAATGTCTAATGAGGGGTCTATGTTGCTAAAGACTTCCTCTCAGTTGTAACCTCACAATGTTTGCAGATGTAATTTAAAGATAGAACTGCTGTAAGTATTTCTTTTCCTGTCCAGTTACTTTGAAATAGTGAATTAGGTTCATTCTGCCCTATGCATTCACATCAATGAATTAACAGTGATCAGAAAACTCACATTTTGGTGGAATTGCTGACGATCCATAGCCGGGTAAAGGACATCACCCAGAGAGATGGCTGTGTCATCGTAATTGATTTATAATCCGGTGGTGCAGATTATTGTTCTGGAGAAAGGTGTTCAAATGTCACCGTGACAACAATGGTTATATGTGAATTCAATTAAGAAATATGAAAGATAAGGTTCAATCACAGAGAATGTTGAGAAACTCAATTGGTCTGTCAGCATCCTTGGAGAGAGAAACAGAGTTAATGTTTCATGTCCGATATGACTTCTTCAGAACTGATAAAAAAAACTCATCTCAGAAATGGTGATCGTGAACGAACATTATTTGCAGTTTAAACGAGTCTGGTCCACTAAGGCCCTTCATTGAAGGAAGTCTTCTGTCCTAACCCTGTCTGACATGGGACTTGTGACCCACAGAAATGGAATTGTCCCTTAAACACGCTGCGAAATTACCTGACCAAGTCTCTCTGATCAAGGGTAATTTCTAAAGAGCAATAAATGCAGACCATGCGAGCGATACACTTAGTTCAAGAATTTTCTTTTTTAAATTCTAAAACTACAGATGAGTCACAAATGTGTCTGACAGAATTGGAAAGAATAATCACATTTATTTTAAATTTCCATTAGTTAGTTACCAGAAAGATTCAGTCTTTGGGCATTTAACCTCCAACCTCAAACTTTAGTATATTCTATTACAACATGACTTAATTGGATGTTGCAATGTGTTTATCCAAATGTAGTTGGAATTAGGTGAAAGATGTTGCAACCTCATTATTCCCCTGGCATTCCAAGAAAGAATAAACTCCTCGTTGTTGACACTCCTTGGCACTGAGTTGAGACCGTGATATTGTTGCAGCCTAAAGGGGAACTTCTGATAAAACAGAAAATGCGTGAACAGTTTTACAGTGTTGGAAAAATATACTACAGCATTTTCGCTGTCATTGGTGTTCCAGGTAATGGATTATTATCATGGATGTTATGTAAATTTGTAGGATTTCTTGGCTGATTTTACATTATAACTGACATTATTACCTGCTCATCTAAGAATCAGCAACACAGGCAAATTATTTATTTAAACAAACTGTCGTCAGGGTTATTCTATTCCCACAAGTCAAATGTTGTTTGTAACTAACATGCTGTCTGACTGACACGTAATTGTCCTTTGGATTTACAACATCAGCTACAAAGCGTGAGATAATGATTGGTGATAGTTTTCTCAGGGAAAGTGGGCTTGGCTGTATCAGTCACTGTATAAAGGTGCTGAGTATAGATTTCAGCAATAGTAGAATGCCTGTCGCCTGTCGTATGTATGACTGAAAGTACCTTTCACAACGGAACAATAAAGTAGTATTGGTTATAATGAGACACATAATCAGAAAAACCAATTATGACTAAACTATAGCTCACTATAGACCAAACTGACCACTGTGTTGGTCAACGTCTTAACTGAGACTCCTGATCCAAGTGACTTCCGCTACTGAAATCTCTCTGCCTGCCACCGATGTTGAAGTGTCCTCTTTAAGGCCTGACTCTACCAAAAGCAGTTTCTCTGTTGACACTCTCCCTGTCACAGCTACATTGCTCCATCATTGGCTTCCGCCTGATCACCACATCTATCTTGGCTCCTCGTCAAAGGAACAGTGTGAAAGAGGAAAGTGAGGAGCAGTTGATGGGAGGAGATGGCCTTGTGGTATTATGCTGGACTGTTGATCCGGACACCCAGATAATGTTCTGGTATTTTGGGTTTGAATCCCACCATGGCAGATGATGGAATTTTAATGCAATAGAAATCCGGAATTAAGAGTCTAATGATGATCGTGAATCCATTGTTGATTGTCAGAAAAATCCATCTGGTTCATTAATGTCCTTTAAGAAAGAAAACTGCCAACCTTACTTGGTCTGGTCTATATGTGACTCCAGACCCACAGCAATGTAGATGACTCTTAACTGCCTTGTGAAATGGGCAATAAACACTGGCCTAGCCAGTGACACCATCTTTCCCATGAATGGACAAAAAATGTAGATTCCACACAGGAAATATACAAAGTGAGAGTCCAGCAATGAGGTGGCAAGTCATCGTTGATGTGGCCAAGAGACAGAGACTCCCCCAAGGAGACAGACTGCTTGATAGAAAAGCCCAGGAAGAGGTTTGTAGAAATTGTTACTGTGGATGTTTAAATTATCAATTTTGCTTATTGTTTTTAATCACAAACATCAGGGATATGGAATTCTTGGTATCACGGACAGACTGATCTGCATTGGCTGATTAGGGTGCAAAAAATTGAATAGGATTTCCACTCATTTTCCATTAACTCAAACTCTTAATATTTTGTTCAATACAGAGATGTTTACTAGGAAGTATTGATTCTCTCTTCTCTTCTGTCTCTTGCAGTTAATCTGATAGCAATTGTGATCCTGTCCCGAGGGAAGTGCGGCCTGTCGAACTGCACGACTTACTATCTAGTGGCCATGGCAACGGCAGATCTTTTACTTATTGTCACTGAGGTCATACTCTATCGTATTAATCATTATTATTTCCGTGGATCTTTCCTGGACATCACCCCAGTGTGTAGCGTTATTTATGTTCTGACTCGTTCAACCGCTGATTGTTCTGTCTGGTTCACCGTCACTTTCTCCTTTGATCGATTTGTGGCTATTTGCTGCCTGAAACTGAAAAGGAGGTTTTGTACTAAGAAAATTGCTATTTTGATTCTATCAACAGCCTGTGTTCTACTCTGTTTGAAGACTATTCCCTTCTATTTTACAGTAGAACACATCTGGATAATTAACAATTTACCATGGGACTGTCACATAAAGGCAAGCTATTTTACAGAACCTGGATGGGTGGGTTTTGATTGGTTTGATAAGATTCTAACTCCATTGATTCCATTTGTATTAATTCCGTTGCTGAATGCTCTGACAGTCAGACACGTCTTAGTGATTAGTTTAGTCCGTAAGAGACTGAAGACTCAGAGTGAGAGTAAAAGTGACCCAGAAATGGAGAGCAGAAGGAAGTCAGCAATTTTGCTCTTCACCATATCTGGCAGTTTCATACTTCTGTGGTTAACACATGTCATAGAATTTTTCTATTATTTTATAATAAGGAAAGATCCTGGGGATTACAACAGTTCTGAGTTTGTCTTTCGGAAAGTTGGATATATGTTGCGGATTTCAAGTTGCTGCACAAATACCTTTATTTATGGGGTAACCCAGTCCAGGTTCAGAGAGCAGTTCAAGAGTGCAATGAAATATCCAATTAGATCAATTGTACAATTTGTTAATTGAGATCCGTTTAAGGTCCCAATGATTCCTGCCAATGAAACTAAAATTTATTTCTATGCTTCTATCAACTGGGTGCTAAAATAATTTGCTGGGATTTGACTTGGTCTCCAACTGTAGTAGAAGATAGAAGGTGGCAGGAGCAGAGGCAGTGTGCACTTCCTATAGCATGGCATGGCAAATGGAAGGCAAAGACTCTGCTCCACTTCCACTGTTCCATCTCCCAGCTGCTCAGAAAAACTGAAAACAAACCTTCCTGTTACATATGCAAACTAAACAAATGATGAAACTTGCTCGGGTGAATTTTTAAATAATTAATGCACATTTTAGTTTGTTAATAGGAATATTTTTATGAAATGCTCTTCTCATCCATTCTGTCTCACAGTAGCTTCCCTGAGATTTCTAGGCCTCTATTACTGGACGTCAGGTGGTAGGGAGTTGGGTGGACGGTGCTGTGCTTTGGAGGCTCACTATTCTTGGCTTTGTATCTGGATAAATACATCTCAGTTGTACAGGACATGGTGGCTCGGTTGATTTTGTGTAACTTGAGTTTTGAACAGCTTTATTTTCCATTGTTGGCAGTTCACTCTGTCAGGAATTCATCATCGCTCTTCATTAAACTGTTATTATCACTCATCTACTTTAATAATCCCTCGACCACCCTTTCCCAGCTAGCTACTGTCCCATCTCCAGAAACTCTTGCCCATCCAATGTTCCAAAGGCATATTCTTGGGAAGTTATGGGTGTGAGAAAATGCTGGCTTAATCAGAGCTCTGTTGAAGTTCTGACTAAGATTCTTCACCTCCTTCACTTTCTGCAAGGAATTTATTTTGTTCATCCAGTTTTGTTGTTGCCTTTGAATGGAATTACATGTCCATTTGTGACCATTTTTGTCTGTGTTTTGATTATATCCCCCAATGTCATTCAAACCTGGAGTGAAAAGTAAACCTGCAGCTCTGGCTCAGAGGCAAAGGACCCCATCCCCTTCACTACCAAGCCACCTTGTACTGTATTGTCTCCATATTAAAAACATTTTCTTAATCATTTCTGCCACATAAGCCAAGCTGTCAAAAACAACATTATGATTCTTTCTCTATTATGCTCTGTGTTCCAAAGTGACATAGTGATCCTCTCCCTGGGCAGACAGGAAATTCCCATCACTTTCTATCGTAATCTCTCAATTCAAGGGATTTGCAATATTTCAGCTCCTTGATTCTGATGCTCACCTGAGTTCAAAACAATCCTGTGAAATTCTGAATTATTTTCATTGTAGTTTCTCAGCACCCAACCCCCACCCCAACCCAATGTGTTCCGGTGCTCTTGCTATGCACTAGGCACCTCCAAGTCTTTGGGACTATTAATTACAGATTGTACAATTGTCTCATGTCACACCTGAATTCAGTCTACAACGTGAGCTGGAGCTATCTTTAACTTATCGCTTGTTACATTTCATTATGTATCTGACATGTGTGCCTTCGATTCATGCTATTAGTCTAATCTCAAGACAAAGGAACCTCTCATTTCCATTCGGCAGCTGTTGGTCAGATCAGAACAGAAACATTCATTTTCCTGGGTGGTATTTCTTGGTAATGGAAGATATTACACAAGCACCTTTGTGATTGTAAGATGCTTAATCTTGCGAACGGTTGCCTCTATCTGAACACAACCAGATGTCTATTAAGAAAACACCTTAGAATCCTTTTCAATCTCATTCTCAAATGAAAGAATTCTTCTTTTTGTCTTTTTTTTCAATGTACACTCTGTTGAACTGTTGAACAATCTGCTGCTTCTTTTGGTTATTGTCATATTCATTAATGTCTCATTTATCTCGCACCACATTTCAGTTTCTCAACAGATATCCACTGCCATCTATATGATTACACACCATTGTCCCACTTTCCAATGCCCAGCTCAAGGTCCACTCATTTGTAGGGATCTAGCTATAAACTCTTATTGTGGGAGGCTGTTGTTCCCATATCCCCATTAAACATTGTATAACAATACTTCTGTCCCATAAAGCGGGATTGTATAATGTAGTGGTGTAAGATCTGTGATTCTGGATATTTGTAATCTGGGTGTCATTCTATGGGAGCTTGGAAAATGTCTCCTCACAACAGAGGAGTCCTTAGCTATTTAACTTGGAGAACAGTTTGGTTCATTGTTTGGAAGATGAAAGGGAAATGAACAGCTTGCTGTTCCTCTCATATTTTTTGCTTCCATTAGCCGAGTGATGTCAGTGAGCTTTACTTCAAATATGTCCTTGTCTCTCTTGAACTTCAAGCATTTCTGTAGCTGGTGAACTGTAATGCAGTACAGCTAAGCCAAGAAAACATGTTCAGTCTGATTCTGTAGGCAACATTAACATATTCAAATGACCATCTTTCCCCTTCAGAAATATTTTGTCATACTGCATGTTCAAGCATTATACGCCCACGGCCTCTATTCTTTACACACAGCCTAAAATGAGTTGGAATTAGGATTGAGATTATTTTTAAAGAACAAAGAACAAAGAAAACTTACAGCCCAGGAACAGGGCCTTCGGCCCTCCAAGCCTGTGCCGATCCAAATCCACTGTCTAAACCTATCTCCCAATTCCTAAGGATCTGTATCCCTCTGCTCCCCACCTACTCATGCATCTGTCCAGACGCTCCTTAAATGAATCTACCTTGCCTGCCTCTACTACCTCTGCTGGCAACGCGTTCCAGGCACCTACCACCCTCTGTATAAAGTACTTTCCCAGTGTATCCCCCTTAAACTTTTCTCCTCTCACCTTGAACGCGTGACCCCTCGTTATTGAATCCCTCACCCTGGGAAAAAGCTTATCTCTATCAACCCTGTCTATACCCTTCATGATTTTGAAGACCTCAATCAGGTCCCCCCTCAATCTCCTTTTTTCTAATGAAAACAATCCTAGCCTACTCAACCTCTCTTCATAGCTAGCACCTTCCATACCAGGCAACATCCTCGTAAACCTTCTCTGTACCCTCTCCAAAGCTTCCACATCCTTTTGGTAATGTGGCGACCAGAACTGTACACAGTATTCTAAATGTACATTGTACATACTATATTTCTTGACCTCACCTGATTGTATGCTAAAACCCAACCATTGCCATCTTGACTCAAATTGAATACTGCTCAACCTGTAATTTCTAAATAAATTTCCATACTGCCTCTTACAGTTCATGCACAGACAATTGTGATCCCGTCCCTGGGAAAATGTGGGCTCTCCAGATGCACTATTCATTACTTGGTGGCCATGGCAACAGCAGATCTGATGGTCATCATCACTGATGTTATACCGTGTCAGCTGAATAATTACTTTTACCAGGGATCGTTCCTGCAGCACACATTCGCATGCATTGTTGTCAATTTCCTGCTTTTCATGAATTCTGATTCTTCAGTCTGGTTCACCATCACTTTCACCTCTGATTGGTTCGTAGCTATTTTTGCCAGAACCTGAAACTGAAATATCGTACTGTGAAAACGGCTGCTGTGATTCTGACAACAACCTTCACTCTGTTCTTTGCAAAAAATATTCCTATTTTCTTACATGGGAACCTAAGATTGTGGTTCACAAAGTATACTGGTCTGGTCAAATAAAGCCCAGCTATTTTACTGAACTCAAGTGGATGGTTTATGACTGGTTTGATAAGGAGTTAACACCACTACTCCCTTTCCTTTTAGTTTAGCACTTCAATGCTATGACAGTTATATACATTTTCATGGCAAATCTGATCTGTAAAGGATTGAGGGGTCAGAACTAGGAAGAGAAGCCCAATGATTCTGAGATGGAAAGCAAAACAAAGTCAATGATTCCACAGTTCACCATATCTAGTAGCTTCATACTGCTGTGGTCACCCTACTTAATAACTTTCTTATATTGTCAAATTTCAGCAATTGATCCCAAATATTACAATGGCAGTTTGCATGTATTTGAAAGAATTAGATTTATGCTGCTGAGTCTGAGTAGCCGCACAAATGCACTTATTTATGGAGTAACTCAGTCAAAGTTCAGAGTACAGCTCATTAGCACTGTAAAATACCCGCTGATTTCAATTAACAGAGTCACTACTTTTAAACTGAATTGATGGCAATCTCTAAGACTGTACCATATACACCTGGTTTCATGTGGCAGCATTGAGTGGAAAACTTCCATCAACTGCTTTGTATCAAAAGTGTTTGTTTATATGAAAATACAAAAAGCACTGTATGCTTACGCTCCGTTGAATGTTGTTTTATTTTGGATTGCTATAATGTTGAGGGACATTATTTTTAATCATCAGCTGAAGTAGGTGTAATGATTAATTTGTTCCAAAAAAATCTATATCATTACAGCATTCATAGAAATAAAGCAAAATCTCCTATAAATCGATAGGCAGAACTGAATTAGGGAGATTGCGTGCCAACAAACAGATAGCACTGAATCAAACTATTGGGCCATTCGTTATTGGCATTGCATTGTAAACAAGTCCATGCACATTTTGTCTGCCTCATTTCCGTTTTGTTTTGCAATAACATTTCCTCTCATGTCCTCAGAAATGATCTATTATGATCCCAAATGATATTCCTATTGGACAACTCAGTTTCACAACAGAAATCTAGATTGCTAGTTCATGTTTATTTTATTTCACATTTAACATGATAACCATTCATTGAAAGAGAAGAGCACAACTCTGCATATTTGCTTTTAGCAATGAAACAGGAAACAATTATAATGAATAAGCCTATCGCAGGTGCTCTTCACATATAAAACAATTTGAAAGCTTTCAAAGCACATGGCAAAAATATGTTCCTATCTATCTCAATGCCATCACTTTGCAGTGCTCAAATACCTGGGACAGTGTTTTATTCTGTAACACATCTGTAGCTGTGACTTAACTGTTTCTTTCACTTCGTAGTCCTGCAAGTTTAATAGCCTTTCTCTTGATTAGTTACACAACTGAACTGGAATATTCTTAGCAAGAAATGACCCTATCTAATTTAAACTAAAAATTCTGGCCTGGAATTTTCATATTAAAGTAGGTTAACATGTTTCAAACTGTTTTGAAGTAATTCATTTCTGGAGGAGAATCTGTTCCTATACCTATCATCTTCCAGTCTGCCTGCGAACAGTCTCAAATATCTAACAACCTATGTTTTCATTTCAGAGGAAAATCTTTATTCTTCAAAACCAAAAGCAAACAAGTGCAGTTCAAAGATTGCTCTTTCAGGTTGTAAAGCCTTCACAATGCAATAGCACTGTGTTACAGTATTATACTGGTATCACCCCAATTATCTGCTTTCTGACTCATGATGGTTTGAATAGATGGCTCCAGAAAGACTAACATATCATTTGTTTCCCTTTATGCAGACAGACCAAACTCATATCTCACTGTTTCAAAAACGAAATCCACAAGTACATTATATTGTAGCAACATAAATTGCACCCCTTATGTCAGGTACATATGTTTTTATTTTATTGCACTTGCTTTATTTTTGAAACTTCCACATTCTGAATACTCTTGACAATAAAAAATTTCCTTATCTTCTATTGGGTTTATTGGATGCTATTGCTGAGTTACCTGTTTTACAAATGTTACCTTTTGAATATGCCTCAAGAGGAAAAAGTCTCTCCATATCTGTCAGTCCAAAAATATAAAATGAAATGTGACACTAATGGGTGCCATGTAATGACTGTTGATTTTTATAAAATCTTATTTAGTTCAATAATGTCCTTTGAGAAAGGCAATTTGCCATTCTTACCTGTTTTGACCTACATGTGACTTCAGATCAACAGCAATGGGGTGACTCTTAACTGACCTATATGTAATTACTGATGGGCAATAAATGCAGGCCTAAGTGGCAGCATCCATGTCCAATGAACAAATTAAAAAAGAAACACATCATGAAAAGGTCTCTGGCTGTCATCTTCTATACTTGAAAAAAAATCTTGAATTGAAACTGGTGACTACAGTCTTGCATTTCAGGTACCATCAAATAAATGTTTTTTTAAAAAGTGATATTGTCTTCAGTCACTGTCCCATTCTAACTTCCAAACTTACTGACTCAACCTTTAGTGGTTGCAGGTCTCTATGGTTCATCTTTTCTGTTTGCGTCCATCAACGGGAGCAACTCTGAACCACTAACCTCTTTCTTTCCTGCCTCTAATCATTGACTGCTGAAATTTACAGCGACATTCTGGACAGTACCTTACATTCTATCAGCATCAAACACAATTAACAAAGAACACAAGTGAACTTAAGCTGTCCTGGTTCCAATTTTAAATGGGTTACAGCTGTACAAGACATTGCTTAGGTCACATTTGGAGTTGTGCGTACAGTTTTCATCTCCCTGCCCTTGGAAGAATGTAGTGAAACGAGAAAGGGCACAGAAAAAAGTTTGCAAGGATATTGCTGGGACTTGGAGGGTTTGAGTTATAAGGAGAAGCGGGACAGGCTGGCACTTCTTTTTCCTGGAGCATAGGAGGCTGACGGGTGACCTTGTAGAAGTTTATAAGATCATGAGGGGCATAGATAAGGGAAATAGCCAAGTTCGTTTTTCAAGGGTAGGGGAGTCCAAAACTAGAAAGCATAAGTTTAAGATAAAGGAGGATAGATTTAAAAGGAACCTGAGGGGGCAACCTTTTCACACTGAGGGTGGTGATTGTGTGGAACGAGCTGCCAGAGGAATTGGTAGATGTGGGTACAATGACAACATTTAAAAGACGTTTAGAGAGGTACATGAATAGGAAAGGGTTAGATGGATATGAGCCAAATGCAGGAAAATGGGGCTAGTTAAATTGGGAAACCTGGTCAGCATGGACAAGTTGGGCCAAAGAGTCTGTTTCCATGCTGTCTGACTCTTTGACTATCATTCTAAAGTCTAAGATTGCAGCAGATGAGGTGAAGTAGGTTCAAAGGACCAAAACCCCTGCTCCTAGTTTCTATGCTTCTATCGTCATTTGCAACTGTTTGATCCAGCAATCGTACAGCGTTGGGACATTTGCAGTATGTCAATGATGGACTGGCCGCTAATGGACCAGTTTAAATTGAGTGCTTACAAAACTTGACATGTCTAGTTCAAAGATATCTTATATTTTCAGTCATGAAATTTGGGATCCAGGACACGGACAGATTTCTTTGCATGATTCTCATCATTAATCATTGTTTCCCCTTTTCACCCGGTGATTTTTTTTGCGCTGTTCCGCACAAAAGACAAACCCTCGCCACCGATAGTGAGCACAGTGCAGGGTCCCACTGCAAGCCCAGGCAAAGAGCTTGTTATCATTACATGCAGAGGGGAGATCCGCTCCAGAGGAGGAATATTTTACTTGTACAAAAGTCAGTTTGCAAATTTCACACGGCTGTGTCGGGTGACTGCGCATGAGCAAAGCGTGAATTTCACCGTTAGCGTCACGGGAAAAGACACCGCAGGGAATTACAGCTGCCTGTATCAAACAGAAATCTCGGGGCATCCAATTGCTTCCTCATTCAGTGAAGGTGTTGCAATTTCCTGGAAAGGAAAAGAACAACATAAGTCATATCAAGAGAGGTAGTAAGAACTACCGATGCTGGAGTCAGAGATCACACAGTGTGGAGCTGGAGGATCACAGCAGGCCAGGCAGCGTCAGAG
>JAHRHZ010000171.1:437194-468626 GCA_024137785.1 Ginglymostoma cirratum
TTTGATTAAATTGGATTTATTATGGCCACAACAATTTGATTGATTCATTTATTATTGTCACGTGTACTGAGATAGTGAAAAGCACTGGTTTACGTGCTATGCACGTGGATTCTATTATACAAAGTACATCAGGGTAATAGAATAGAATGCAGAATATAATGTTACCTCGACATGGAAGGTGCAGAGAAAGCTCAGCTCTAATATTCCGTTCAAAAGTCTGAAAACAGCAGGGAAGAAGCTGTTCCTGAATTTATTGGTATTCGTTTTTAAACTTTTATCTTCTGCTGGATGGAAGAAGGTGGAAGAGAGTACAACCGGGATGGGATGGGTCTTTGATTATGTTGGCTGCTTTCCAAGGCAGCGGGGAGTGTAGACAGAGTCAAAGGATGGAAAGCTGGTTTGTGTGATGGACTGGGCTGCGTTCACAGCTCTCTGTAGTTTTTTGTGGTCTTGGGCAGGGCATTGCTGTGCCAAGCTGTTTGACATTTGGATAGGATGCTTTCCATGGTGTATCTGTAAAAACTGGTAAGAATCACTTGGACATACCAAATTTCTTAGTCTTCTGAGGAAGTAGAGGGGTTGCTGTGCTTTTTTGACCATAGCATCAATAAGGATGGACTAGGACAGATGTTGGTTCTCTTCATTCCTAGGAGCTTGAAGCTTTCGACTACCTCTGCGTCAGAACCATTGGCACAGACGAGGGAATGTCCTCCACCACTTGGCTGTCTCTACACCTTAATGTCTGATCAAGCTGTGTTTGTTCACCATGATTAATATAGAGAATTTCAACCTGTCACATTCTCATTTCTGTTTATGTGCAGCTGGAGATCAACACTCTACTTGATATTCCCAAACAATGGCAAGTATAGCTTTGCAAAAGCATATACATGTAACATCTATGCATGGAGAGATCAAATCATTCCATAATCCAGTAAAATTTGGCAATCCATACTGACAGTTACCCCAACATGATAGATGTAGACACAGAAAATAGGAACAGGAGGAGGCCATTCAGCCTCTCGACCTGCTCCACCACTCAATTGGATCATGGCAGATTGGCCATGCCTCGGACACTTTCCTGCTCTTTCCCTGTAAGCCTTGATTCCCCTAATGATCAAGAATCTATCTATCTCAGCCAACAAGAACCCTGCCCTATACACACAACTCTCTATGGCAAGTAGTTCAAAGGCATTGTGACCATTCCAACATTGGGCATCTCTACAACGAGGAGGTCAATGCTCCTCTGCTCCTTGATCATTTGTCTCAGCCTCTTGAGCTCCCAAACACACAGCAATCTGAACTAATTTCATCTCCTTGCACAGAACAAGATCACACCGCGGTGATGTTGGTGCACCTCTGCCTTAGCCTCTTCGTGCTCGTTATGATTGCGGTCATCTTTGTCGAACATTTTGCAAGAAGTTTGCCACAACGGGTAAAATTGCCTTTACTGCTTCGGGTTTGAATCTTTGATGCTCTCTGACACATGCTTCTATTATATGCCATGGGGTATTCACCATTATGTTGGCGGACAGTTAGCTGGGCAACTGGTTGGCTAATGCAGAACAATGTCAACAGCATGGGTTCAATCCCAAAACTGGCTGAGGTTACCACAAAGGGCTCCCCTTCTCCTCCCTATCCCTCATCTGAGGCTTCGTGACCCTCAGATTAAAACACCACACAGTCCTCCCTCTCGGCTGAGACAGCAGCCTCACAATCCATTGGGACTATTCTCTGAACAAAAGTCTTTTAAATGTTGTAACTGTATTTGCATCTACCACTTCTTCTGGCAGTTCATTCCATATACACACCACCCTCTGTGAGGAAAAAGTTGCCTCATGTCTTCTTTTAATCCTTCCCCTTTCACCTTCAACCTATGCCCTCTAGTTTTGATCTCCCTGACCCAAGGGAAAAGACCTTGTCTATTCACCTTATCTACGCCCCTCTTAATTTTATAAACTTCTGTAGGGTCATCCGTCAAACACCTATGTTCCAGCGGAAAAACTTCCAGCCCATCCATCGTCTCCTTATAACTCAAACACTCTAGTCCTGGAAGCATCTTTGTTAATTTTTTCTGCACCCTCTCCAATTTAATTATCTCCTTCCTAAAGCAGGGTGACCAGAACTACATATAGTGCTCCAAGAGTGGCCTTACCAACAGAATCCTATACTTCCTCTCTCCAAGGCAAGTCTACTGCCAGTTAATATTTAAGTGCTCACTAATCCTCACCAGGAGGTGATACTGTAATGATAATACCAGTAGACTATTAATCCAGAAACTCAATAGATGTTCCAAGGGAACTGGGTTCAAATACCCAGTCAGCAAATTGTAGAATTTGTATTCAATAAAAATGTAAAATCTGGAATTAAGAATTGAAACCTGAGCCAAACATCAGTGGGAAAAGCCAATCTGGATCACTCATGTCCTTTAGCAAAAGAAATTGTCTGGCCTACATGTGACTCCAGACACACAGCAATGTGGTTGACTCTCAATTGCCCTCTGAAATGGCCGATGAAGACAATCAATTCAGAGGAAAGTAGGGGCATGCAATGAATGCTGGCCAGCCAGTGAAACTCACTTCCCACATGCTTATTTTCTGTAATTCATGCACAAAGACACCCAGATCCCTCTGCACCAAAGCACTGTGAAGATTCTCTCCATTTAGAGAACGTCACCTTTTTAATCTACCGGAGACACAGAGAGAGCTGTTCTAATACATGGACTCAACTACACCCGCAGAGATGCTAACAGGACAGACTTCCTCACTACACTAGAGTCCACACTGAAGACCAATGCCATCAATGAGAAAACACATCAAGCCATAAGACAGACAGTGGTCCCGGCACTAAGCAGAAGGAGCAAACTTGAAACTCTCAACACATCAGGAAAGAAGGCCCTAGAAAGACTGAGAAAAGACAAAAACATCATAATCCTACCAGTGGAACGAAAGGCGCATGATGACAATGCTAAACAAACTGGACTACCTCACTAAAGCACAGATACTACTAGCAAACACAAATACATACCTGCGAGTGCAAATAGACTCGACACCGCAACTGGGTAATAAAATAATCAACACACTAAAGAGACTTAAACAGACCAGAAAAATTAACAAAGCCGACTACCTAAAAAACGAAACCTGAAAGGACAAACATTCCCCAATTCTCGGCCTCCAAAACGTACACAAATCGGCAGTACCCCTCAAATCCATAGTCTCCCTACCAGGCACACCAACATTCAAGTTAGCCAAGAAGTTACAAAGAAGACTAAAGCCCCTCTTCAGCAAGTTAGCCCACTCAATCCACTCAGCCCAGGAGTTCCTCAAATATATAAGAATAGACGAGGATGAGAACATGGTGTCCATTGATATTACCGCCCTATTCACATCAATTGATATTTCACTGGCAAAAGAAACACGAGCAACACTTCTAAAAGAATGCGATCCGAGTGACACCATCTCCATAGACAACATACTGAAGTTACTGGACCTATGCCTCATGACCCACTTTACCTTTAATGGCCAAATCAATGAACAAATCAACAGGACATCCGTGGGGTCACCTATCTCCAGACTAATAGCAGAATTGCTGATGCAGAGGCTTGAAAGCATAGCCCTTCCACAGATCCAACTTAAATTATGGATCCGATATGTGGATGACACTTTCATCATCAAACGGACTAAACTGGAGGAGACACACCAACTTATGAACAACACTCTCACCGGCATCAAATTCACCAGGGAAGAAGAAAAGAATGAATAGCGCCCATTCCTGGACGTTGTGATAGAACACAGAGCCAATGGGGAATTTCTGACAAAGGTACACAGGAAGGCCACACACATGGATCAAGTCCTGAATTTCAGGAGCAACCACTCAACAGCCACAAACCGAGTTGCATAAAAACACTATCTAAATACGAGACAACACACTGCAGCAACCCGCAACTACGCCAAAACAAAGAAGAATACCTCTACCAAGTATTTAAGGACAACAGATGCCCAAACAGCTGGGTCCCACGATGCCTATCACACAAACAACAACAGGAAGATATGGTACGTTCTGACACACTTGTATGCTACCATATGTCAAGAACATATCCAAACTGACCACAAGACTGCTACAACCATTGAGCATCAGAGTGGCACACAAACCCACATCAACCCTATGCCAACTGCTAAAGATCCCTTACCCACTATAGAAAGAACCAATGTGATATACAAGATCCCATGCAAAGACTGCGACAAACATTACATTGGACAGACAGGAAAGAAACTGGCCACAAGAATGCATGGACACCAACTAGCAACAAAAAACATGACCCATACTCACTTGTCTCCATTCACATATATTAGGAGAACCACCAGTTCAATTGGGACAACATCAGAATCCTAGGACAGGCCAAACAGAGACAAGCACGGGAATTCTGAGAGGCCTGGTTCTCCACCAAGAAGTCCATCAACAATCACATAGAACTAGACCCTATATATATATACCACTGCAAAGGAAGACCAGAAATGAGGTAACCAATTCCAATGGACCCCAGAGTTTAACTACCAGGCAGGAAAACACAGCAACACTTCACTGGAGGCTGCACTGATGATGTTATCCAGCAGGGTAATGAAATGTCTGTGAACTAATGAACCAGCTTGGCAAGCAAACCAACCACAGCAACATTTTAAGTTCTCATCAAAATAGCTTTATAAAGTTGGGAAGTTTTCCACCTCAACTACTCCAAACAGTGCATTCCAGACCTCCAACACCATATGGATGATTTCTTTTCCCTCAAAATCCAATATAAAGTGCATGCCCCTCACTTTGTTATTGACCCTTGCACTAAGGGGAACAGCTGTTTCTTAGCCCCCCATCCATGCCGCTCATAACCACACATGCCTCTATCAGGTGCCCCCTCAATGGCTCTAAAGAAAATAATCTGAGCTTATTCAGCCTGTCTTCATCATTGAAATGTTCCATCCCAGGCAACATCCTGGTCAGTCTTCTCTGTACCTCCTCCGGTGCAATCACATCCTTCCCATCGTGTGGAGACTGGAATTGCACGTAGCAGTCTACTGGTAACCTAACCAGAACCAGCTCCAACATCACATCATTGTTCTTATAACCTATACCCCAAATGATAAAGGCAAGTGTCCCATATGCCTTCTTAACCTTCCTGTTAACATATCCTGCCTCCTTCAGGTATCTCTGGACAAACATACCAAGATCCCTATGTTCCTCTGAGCTTTCAAGTATCCAGCCATTCACTGAGTACTCCCTTCATCTGTTCCTTCTTCATCACCTCTTATTTATCAGGTTTCAATGCCATCTGACCAAATTGCTTATATCCTGCTGCAATCTAACACCTTCCTCCTTACTGTCATACACCCAGCGAATCCTCATGTCATCAACAAACTTACTTATCATCCCAGCCCAGTCCATCACACAAACCAGCCTTCCATAGATTGACTCCATCTGTACTTTCTGCTACCCTGGGAAAGCAGCCAATATAATCAAAGACCCCCTCCTACCCCGATTATATTCTCTTCCAACCTCTTCCATCAGGCAGAAGATGCAAAAGTTTGAAAACACGTCTCAGCAGATTCAAGACCAGCTTCTTCCCTGCTGCTGTCAGACTTCTGAACAGGCCTCTCAAATTCTAATGATCTTTCTCTGTACCTTCTATGCAGCTGTAAGACTATATTCTGGATTCTGTTCTACTACCCTGATGTACTTTGTACAGTAAAATCTGCCTGTATGGTACACAAAACTATACTTTTCACTGTATTTCAGTGCAAGTGATGATAATAAATCAAATCAAATCAAATATCATCCTTCCCACATTCCCAGCCAATCATTTATGAATATCGTAATCAAGACATGCAACTAAATGTGGTTTAAGGATGTTTTAGAGCAGGCTAATCCTACATGATTGCTGGAGGACATTAGTCAGTGACATCTCTGACCAGTGATGTCTGTATCTCATTGTGAGAGTGGGATTTCATGGCAGTTCCATAGATACACACTGTGAGTAAAGGGGAATAAGAAAGTCTGTTTGTCACTGTTCAGAACGTGGAGGGACCCAATCTTGGGAGATGTTTCAGCAGCTTTCCATGGAGCCTTGTTTCAGTGAAATTGAAACACAGATCTGACTGGAGGCTTTTGTAAATAACCAGGGGCAAGCGGCTGAATGATCGATATTGACGAGAGTACAAACAGGAGTTGTAAGGCAATTGATAATGTTCCCCATGGTAGGCTCATGCAGAAGGTAAGGAGGCATGGGATAGGGGGAAATGTGGCAGATTGGATTCAGAATTGGCTGACCCTGAGAAGACAAAGGGTGGTAGTGGTTGGAAAATATTCAACATGGTTCTCAGTTACGAGTGGTGTACCACAAGGATCTGTCCTGGGTCCTCTTCGATTTGTGATTTTTGTAATTGATTTGGATGAAGGAGTGGAAGGGTGGATTAGCAAGTTCGCGGACGATACAATGGTGGGTCACGTTGTGGACAGTGCTGAGGGCTGTTCTAGGTTACAAAGGGACATTGACAGGATGCAGAGCCGGGCTGAGAAGTGGCAGATGGAATTTAGCACTGAAAAGTGTGAGGTGATTCATTTCGGAAGGACAAACTTGAAAGCAGAATACAGGGTTAACGGAAAGATTCTTGGCAGTGTGGAGGAGCAAGGGGATCTTGGGGTTCATGTTCACAGTTCCCTGAAAGCTGCTACCCGGGTGGATAGAGTTGTTAAGAAGGCGTATGGTGTGTTAGCTTTCATTAATAGAGGGATCGAGTTCAAGAGCCGTGAAGTTATGCTCCAACTATACAAAAGCCTGGTTCGGCCGCACCTGGAGTATTGTGTCCAGTTCTGGTCACCTCATTACAGGAAAGATGTGGAAGCGTTGGAAAAGGTGCAGAGGAGATTTACCAGGATGTTGCCTGGAATGGAGGGAAGGTCTTACGAGGAAAGGTTGAGAGAGCTAGGGCTTTTCTCTTTCGAACAACGAAGGATGAGATGTGACTTGATAGAGGTGTACAAAATGATCAGAGGTATAGATAGAGTGGACAGCCAGAGATTTTTTCCTAGGGTGGAGGTAGCCTTTACAAGGGGACATAGTTTTAAAGTGAAAGGAGGTAGATATCGGGGAGATGTCAGAAGTAGGTTCTTTACTCAGAGAGTGGTAGTGGCGTGGAATGCATTGCTGGAGAGGGTAGTGGAGTCGGCCTCATTAGAGGCATTTAAGCGGCTATTAGATAGGCACATGGATGATAGTATAAGGTAGCGGTGGAGGTTAAATAGACCTTAGGTTTCAGGTAAAAGTTCTGCACAACATCGTGGGCCAAAGAGCCTGTACTGTGCTGTACTGTTCTATGTTCTATGTACTGCTGAGAGTGGCTGGAATTGAGCACATGTTTCTCTGTATATATCTATTGCTCTGTCTGTCTTTCATTTTCTCTTTATATGACTGTCCCACTGTCTCTGTTTCACCTTCTCTGAATTTTTCTCTCTCACTGTCTCTCTTTCATTTTCTCTTTCCCTGCACATCCTCCCTCAATCCCCCACCCTCCAATCCCAGAGAACATCCTATTGAACCCTCCCTGAGCTGCGTCCAATGGTGTGCTTCCTTAAATAAGGGGATCACAGCTCCTCACAGTGATCCAGATGTGGTCTCTCCAGAACATTGCACAATTGCAGTAAGATTTACCCACCTTTATACTCCAAACTCCTTGAAATTCCGGCCAACATTCCATTAGCCCTTCCTGGTTACCTGCTGCTCCCTGTGTGCTAGCTTTCTGTGTTTCATGTATGTATTTCCACCCCATCCAACTCAATGTAAGTTTCTTTGTGTTAGTTGGCACCATTAACCTTGAAAATCGATTTTGTAACTATGTTCACACATTGATTGCCTGCATTGTAGCTGTATAGATTCTGATACATGACAAGGGTTAGTTTGGATCAATGAATGGATTCTAAAGGACCAGGTTATGAATTCAAACCACCTCCAATGTGACACTGTAAGAGTGTAAGAGGGGAAATGCTGTATTGCAGGTACAGCCTTAATGTGTATATGTTGTACCAATTTCCACAGAAAAAAAACACCAACAACTTTTACTTAGGGTTGGTCTGCCTTTTGCTTCCCATGACCCAACAGTTACACAAGGTGCACGGTTCGTTCCCCATTTCAGTTCAACGGTAATTGCTTGTGTAAGTGTAGTCTTCTCACACTGCAGCTAATGAGACTGGCTCAGGATGGGAAGGTGCAATCTAACACTATCACATGCATTACTCACAACACTGAATAGTTTTGAAAGATGCTTTTGGCAAAAGAATTCTCTGCTGCTTTGTGCATCAGACAGACCTCCAAAATGTCCTCATAGCCTGCCATGGTTTGTTATTCTTTTAATGGCACAAGACTCACTGTGAATTTCCATATTGCTCAGATGTCACTGTCAATATTATTTTGTTTGCTCCATTTGCAAAGAAGGAATTCACATTAATCCATTGGCCTTCCCTTGGGCATGGTTTATGCCCTGATATTGTTTGAATTAGAATATGTGCAGTATGTGCCGACCGATTCACGGCAGGAATAAAGAAATGGAGATGGAGTGAATTTGGGACCTTGAACCTTCTCCATCTAGTCAATAGGATGATTATTGTTCTGATTGTGGATTGGAACAAACCTTACTGCCACACACTCACTCCATAACATTTATTGGTCTTGTAATGAGGTCGTCAGGAAGGCTAATGGAATATTGGTCTTTAATTCAAGGGGGTGGATTGTGAAAGAAGGGAAGTAGGGAAGGGTCATGGGACCCAAAACGTTAACTCTGATTTGTCTTCACAGACCTGCTGAGCTTTTCCAGAAATTTCTGTTTTTGCTTCTTATTACAACGACAGAAATTTCCAGAGAGAACACATCTGGAGCACTATGAGCAGTTTTGTTCTCCTTATTTAAGGAAAGATATCATTTCATTGGAGGCAGTTCACTAGGATGATCCCTGGGATGGAGGGATTGTGTTTTGGGCAAAGGCTAAACTGGGCCGCAGAAATAAGTGCTGGAGAAACTCAGCAGGTCTGGCTGCGTCTGTATGAAGTTAAAAACAGAATTAACATTCCAAGGCTGTAACACCATAAGAAAGAGGACTGGGAGTAGGCCATTCGATCCATCGGGCTTGCTCTGTCATTCAGTAGGATCAGGGCTGATCTGATATTTCTCATGTTCACTTCCCTGTCCTTTCCCTTGATTCCCTGATAGATCAAGAATCTATCTATCTCAGCCTTAAATATACACAAGGACTTTGTGCTCCCTTCCCTACACACGGCTCTCTGTGACAAGGAGTACCAAAGATTCACAACACTCTGAAGCAAATTCTCCTCATGTCAGTCTTCAATTGGCGCCCCTTTATTCCAAGACTGTGCCCTCTTGTCCTAGATTGTCCCATGAGGGGAAACATCCTCCCAGCATTGACCCTGTAAAGCTCCTATATGTTTCAATGAAATCACCTCTCATTCTTCCAAACTCCAGTGAGTAGAGTCTCAACCTGTTTAAACTTTGACCTCCATTATCCTGGCTACAGTTATATGTTGTGACCTGTCCTATAATCTGTGATATGAAGTTACCTGTGTTGACCACATCAGGGATGTTTTATGGTTGTCTCTGGACATACTTGCACCACTATCACTTCCTATGGAGTTTGCTTTGTGGTTGTTTTTGATGTCGTGTAAACACAGTTGGGAGTTGTTTGCCAGTGATACACCATTAGCTGTGATCGAACATTGTGATCAGGGTTTTGGTCAGTTCATTGGCTGAGTGTCAGAGAAGTTTCTGCATGAAAGAGCACACTTTGAGATAAAAGTAGCCAGAACAAAGGATTGTGCAGGAGTGAGCCCTCAAGACCAACATTTGAGAAGTGCATGAGCTGAAGTTATCTTCAGCGAAGACAAAGAACCACAGGGTGACATTACATTGAGGGTAAAGTTGATCACTTCACTCAAATTGGGGTCGTTTGTTTCAACAAATTTGTTTCAATCCAAACTTATAAATTTAGAGATACAGTGAAATGTAAATTAAATTCAAGTGAGGAAAAGTCAAATGAAGAGAGTTAAAGTTGACGTTAAGTTAGATAAAGTAAGAAGTCAATGTCACAATGAGCATGTTTTGTATTGATACCTAAAGAGTTAAATAAGGAAGGGTTTGTTTTATTAAATTCTGAATTAAATTCCTGTCTGTGTCATACAAGGGAGGAACACCTGACAGAAGAGTGAAGAACTTTTTTGGCTAAAAACTCTTGGTGGCCCACAGAATGGTCTCAAAATCAACAACAATGCAGGATGGACAATTTCTGACCTTGTCAGTAATGTCCACATTCCATCAAAGAATGAAGAGAAGGAACACAATGTATACAATGGAGAAACAGATTCTCCAACCACAATCCCTACAGTGCAGATACAAGCCATTCAAACCTATCAAATCTGCACTGATGCTCCATGACCATCCCACATACCACTCCCATAGCTAACCTACAACTTGGACACAATGGGGCAATGTAGCATGGCCAATCGATCCAACGTGCGCAATGAGAAAACCAGAACACCCAAAGGAAACCCACATGTCGAGAATGTGCAACCTCCACGCGGACAGTGTCCCAAGGGTGGGATCAAACCAGGGGTCCATGGTGCTATGAGACAGCAATGCTAACCACTGTGCCACCTAGCTGCCCCAATTAGCTTAACTCTGTCTTTTCCTGTTAATATCTTGGAGACTTCGTTCTGATCACCCCTTAACCTTTGAAATTCTGGAGAGAAAAAAATCATGTTCCAAAGGAAGCAAGAAGTCAATTAGATTGGAAACATCGGAAGTGACCAGAACAACAAACTGAGACATTTACATTCAGAAGAACTTGTGAATGAATATTAGTTACTGTGGAAAAGCCTGGTGTTTTTGAGAATTTTCTAGAGGATTGTGGCATACATTTTGTTCCTCCTTTGGAAAGTATATAAGTTTGACATACCTTAAACAATCATTACTCAGGAATTAGGAATTAAACCTGTAGATTTCTGTCATGCTAATGATTACTATGAAACCACCTTTTATACAACTAGTCGTGGGATCTAACATATTCTATCATGTCCTGGTCTTAACATTGACATAAAATATGATGGAGCACGCAACAATGTATGTGTATGTAAGACCATAAAGTGCTGGAGCAGAATAAGTCCATTTGGCCCATTTGATCATGGCTGATATGTTTCTCAGCCACATTCTTCTGCTTTCTGACCATAGCCCTTGATCCCCTTACCAATCAAGAACCAGTCCATCTCAGTCTGTCTTCAAGACGGTCAATAACTAGGCCTCCATAGCCCTCTGCAGCAATGAGTTTCACAGATTTTCCCTCTGACTGAAGAAATTCCTGCTCATCTCAGTTCTAAAGGGTCATCCCTTCCCTGTGGTCTGGGGAGCTAACCTACAAACTCAGCAAGTTTATTTTTGTGTGATGTGTTTTCATCGCTCATGTACATGTCCCTCCAGACGAAGACATTGGCTTCATGCATTTGTGAAGACTTAAACAAAAAGGACAGCAAAAGGTTTTATAACGAGAGTCCAGTTCGCCAAGTCAATAGCTACAACCTTGACACCCAATGATGGGCATGCAGAAGTTTCAAAGCTGGTTTAATGCTTATGCTTGTTAGTACATTCATGTATTTTTTCTTACATCTTTGATATTACCCAAGCTGCATCCCTTCCAGTTTTAAACGTCTTATAGTTCCTACTTTTAATTCATGTAGGCAAAAATGTCCGAATTGTGATCTTTAGACCGGTATATAAAAAACATGCACTCTTACAGGCTTTCGTTCAAATCTGTAAAAGCATTGGACACATTTTGTAAAGAAGTCAAACTGCCTGTGCAACTGTTGCGATTATTCTGAGCGCGAAAGAGCAGGGCAAGAGTTATAACTGGGAGAAAGGCAATTATGAGGCGATTAGGCAAGACTTAGGATGCATAGGATGGGGAAGGAAACTGCAGGGGCTGGGCACAATTGGAATGTGGAGCTTGTTCAAGGAACAGCTACAGCGTGTCCTTGATAAGTATGTACCTGTCAGGCAGGGAGGAAGTGGTCGAGCGAGGGAACCGTGGTTTACTAAAGAAGTTGAATCTCTTGTCAAGAGGAAGAAGGAGGCTTATGTAAAGATGAGGCGCGAAGGCTCAGTTAGGGCGCTTGAGAGTTACAAGTTAGCCAGGAAGGACCTAAAGAGGGAACTAAGAAGAGCCAGGAGGGGACATGAGAAGTCCTTGGCAGGTAGGATCAAGGAAAACCCTAAAGCTTTCTATAAGTATGTCAGGAATAAAAGAATGACTAGAGTAAGATTAGGGCCAGTCAAGGACAGTAGTGGGAAGTTGTGTGTGGAGTCCGAAGAGATAGGAGAGGCGCTAAATGAGTATTTTTCATCAGTATTCACACATGAAAAAGACAATGTTGTCAAGGAGAATACTGAGATACAGGCTATTAGACTAGACGGGATTGAGGTGCATAAGGAGGAGGTGTTAGCAATCCTTGAAAGTGTGAAAATAGATAACTCCACTGGGCCGGATGGGATCTATCCTAGGATTCTCTGGGAAGCTAGGGAGGAGATTTCAGAGCCTTTGGCTTTGATCTTTACGTTGTCATTGTCTACAGGAATAGTGCCAGAAGACTGGAGGATAGCAAATGTTGTCCCCTTGTTCAAGAAGGGGAGTAGAGACAATCCTGGTAATTATAGACCAGGGAGCCTTACTTCCGTTGTGGGTAAAGTGTTGGAAAGCGTTATAAGAGAGAGGATTTATCATCATCTAGAAAGGAATAATTTGATTAGGGATCATCAACACGGTTTTGTGAAGGGTAGGTCGTGCCTCACAGACCTTATTGAGTTCTTTGAGAAGGTGACTAAACAGGTGGATGAGGGTAAAGTGGTTGACGTGGTGTATATGGATTTCAGTAAAACGTTTGATAAGGTTCCCCACAGTAGGCTATTGCAGAAAATTCGGAGGCATGGGATTGAGGGTGATTTAGCGGTTCGGATCAGAAATTGGCTAGCTGGAAGAAGACAGAGGGTGGTGGTTGATGGGAAATGTTCATCCTGGAGTTCAGTTACTAGCGGTGCACTGCAAGGATCTGTTTTGGGGCCACTGCTGTTTGTCATTTTTATAAATGACCTGGATGAGGGCGTAGAAGGATGGGTTAGTAAATTTGTGGATGACACTAAAGTTGGTGGAGTTGTCGATAGTGCGGAAGGATGTTGCAGGTTACAGAGGGACCTAGATAAGCTGCAGAGCTGGGCTGAGAGGTGGCAAATGGAGTTTAATGCGGAAAAGTGTGAGGTGATTCACTTTGGAGGGAGTAACAGGAATACAGAGTACTGGGCTAATGGTAAGATTCTTGGTAGTGTGGGCGAGCAGAGAGATCTCAGTGTCCATGTGCATAGATCCCTGAAAGTTGCCAGCAAAGTTGAAAGGTTTGTTAAGAAGGCGTACGGTGTGTTAGGATTTATTGGTAGAGGGATTGAGTTTCGGAGCCGTGAGGTCATGTTGCAGTTGTACAATCGCACTTGGAGTATTGTGTACAGTTCTGGTCACCGCATTGTAGGAAGGATGTGGAAGCATTGGAAAGGGTGCAGAGGAGATTTACCAGGATGTTGCCTGGTATGGAGGGTAGGTCTTATGAGGAAAGGCTGAGGGACTTGAGGCTGTTTTCGTTAGAGAGAAGAAGGTTAAGAGGTGACTTAATAGAGACATACAAGCTGATCAGAGGATTAGATAGTGTGGACAGTGAGAGCCTTTTTCCTCAGATAGGACAGCTAGCACGAGGGGACATAGCTTTAAATTGAGGGGTGATAGATATAGGACAGATGTCAGAGGTAGATTCTTTACTCAGAGAGTAGTAAGGGCATGGAATGCCTTGCCTGCAGCAGTTGTAGACTCGCCAACTTTAAGGGCATTTAAATGGTCATTGGATAAACATATGGATGATAATGGAATAGTGTAGGTTAGATGGGCTTCAGATTGGTTTCACAGTTCAGCGCAACATCGAGGGCTGAAGAGCCTGTACTGCGCTGTAATGTTTTATATTCTATGTTCTATGAAATTTAAAGTAGGCCATTTTTTTAAAAAAAGATTCTGCCCCAAATATTATGCGGTCATAATTGGTGAAGTTAAGACATACAAGTAACCCGAGAGGATAAGCAATGGCCTGATGCACCGTGAATCCTTGTACAATAAGACTGGGAGGGGGTTCATGCCGATGAACAACACAAAGTTAATTTCAGCTTCAACAGTCTATTTACAGGCTGTTAATTATACCCATTTGTTTGGCTCCCTTCTCAAACCTTCTGTTTTTGTCTGTTTCAGATCTCCAGCGTCCATCCGCAGCTCTTTGTTTTGTTTTATTTTATGAATTCAGAGAGGCTTTGTATGGAAATGACAGAAAGATACTTCAAAAGACAAAAAGCCTTCGTTCATTTGGATAGATAAGAGATGATGCAATTTTCCTGTTTTGAAGAAATCCAGTTTGACAGGGTGTTGTGTGTGGCTACTCAATACCACGGCTGTTCTGGGAAAAATAGAGAGGGGTGCAGAGTTTCTGTTTTAGGAAGTCCCTAGAATCATGATTGAAAGCTGAACATATAACGTGGAAATGATCAAGCATGTGGTTTTTCACAATGCAAGAGGTTAGGAACAGAAATACTCTCCTTTTGCGGAAACATATTGATACAACTGTAGATCTCAACAGGAAATAGGCAAATTACTGAAGAGAATAATCATGTGGAGATATCAACAATTGGCATTGGGAAAGGGATGAGCTGAATTACTGCTACAGATATCCAAAAAAAAATCTTCCTGAAAGACCATCAATTTTGCCTTGACAGTTATACAATCCTGTAAGGGAAATCATTATTGCCCTGTTGGAATGTCCCCTCAGGTTCATTAAAGTCCTTCAGGGAAGGAAATCTGCTCTTAACTGGTCTTGCGGACTTAAGACCATAAGATATGAGAGCAGAATTAGGACATTCCACCCATCAAGTCTGCTGTCTCATTCGATATTGGCTTATGTATTTCTCAACCCCATTCTCCTGCCTTCTCCCTGTAACCCTTGACCCCGTACTAATCAAGACCCTATCTATGGTTTTGAAATGTTAACTCTTTTTTTCCCTTCGCAGATGCTGAAAGACCTGTTGAACTTTTCCGGCAACTTTGTTTTAGTTCCTGATTTACAGCATCCGCAGTTCTTTCGTTTTGTTTTAAGAACCTATCCATGTCTGTCTTAAAGGCACTCAATGACTTGACCTCCACAGCCCTCTGTGGCAATGATTTCCACAAATTCACCACCCTTTGGCTGAACAAATTCCTGCTCATCTCAGTTCTAAAAGGTTTCTCCTTTAACACAGAAAGTGCTGGAGAATCTCAGCAGATCTGGCAGTATGTGTGGAGGGAGATGTTCGGTGCCTGGCACTTGTGTGCCTTAAATGTTTCTAGTCACTTTTCAGCCCAGGGACTGGATATTGTCCAAGTCTTGTTGCATTTGGAAATGGTCTGCTTCAGTATCTGAGGGGTTGCAAATGGTTCTGAACATTGTGCAATCATTGGCAAACATCCCATATCTGACATTGCGATAGAAAGAAGGTCATTGATGAAGCAACTGAATTGAAAGCATTGAACAAACCTGCACCATGAATAATTCAGCCAGTGTTCTGATCATTGAATTGAAAGGTAAAAGGGTGTTATTTCTTTAAAATGGGATGTTATTAAAATAAGATCAATATGGGTGAGATATAACAAAGTAAGTTCAATTTGTCATGAACATATATTAGGACAGAATGAACCTTCCCCTGACCTGTAACCCATTTTGACAACTGCAGTTCTAATTGTAGAATTCCAAGTTTCTGGCCATTATCATTAAAACAAAAACATAAATAGACATAGAGCATAAAGAAGGAGCCAGTAGGATATGATTTTCCAACACACTACACATCGTATGTTACAGTTTAACTGCAATTCTGCAGCTCAAGAAGGCAGCTCAGTACCACCTTCTCAATGGCAACTAGGGATGGGTAATAATTACTGACCATGAATTAATTTTAAAAAGATACGTCTCGGGGAGATGGATCTACACGAGGGTAACATGAGAAATGTGCAATCAGCTTTCCTTCCCATGAGTAAACACTTTGCTACTCAAATTTATAACAGCATATTATGCAATACTTCAGATTTGCAATGATGCAAACTGAATGGGATTCAGATACACCTTAAATATACATGAAACAATGCATTTTCATTTACAGTCAGTATTTGTGATTTTAGGACACTGATGTGGTCATTGTGGCTTCTAACCACCGGGTAATGGTAATGTTGCCATAGTCCTACTCTCTCACTCAAGACAAAGATGATTTGGGGTGAGTTTAACCTGAGATTAACCAGCCTCAAGTGTGGGGTAAGGTGGAGAAGCTAGGAACTTCATCCTGACCTCAGCTGGCTGTGAGAACTGGCAGAAGGACCTTCGGGCTCCCACTTCCACACACTGATTCTGTGCTGACTGCTCAACAATATGGTTTTTTTTTTGACAATAACCCGACTCACCCAAACGTGGGAGATAGAAATTGCAATGTGAAACCACATGACAACTTGCATTGCCATCTCAGTTCCTATTTGAACTTGCTCAATACAGACTGTTATCTTCCAACCAGTCAGAAACTCAAGCAGCAAATGAAAACAACTCACGGATCTCAACGTCCAAAATATTGGGTGGGAATTTCGTTGGAAAATGTTCACTTTTTCAATCTTTCTTGCAATTGGTGAGTAGTGAGTCCTCACAGTTTGTTTGTTTACCACCTAGAAGATTACTCTAAATAATAAGTGACTTTGCATAATTGAGGAACTGGTCAGCTGTGGAAGTCCATCAAAAGAGTTTAGCTTGCTGCAACTTTTTAATGGATACCCTCGACTATTGTAGCCCCATGTTATGAAAGTGAAGTGTTAAAATGTTTGTCCCATTGACCTATCTTGTTCTCTTAAAATCCGACAAACTTCATAACAAATTTTAAAGATGAATGAGGAAAAAGATGAACTGATCAAGGCTAACTGCAGTAAAACAAAAGAACATGACAAGGGATATGTATATAGACCAGTAATCCTGACTGAGCGTGAAGTGGACAAAATCAGAATCAATAATATGTGGGAGGGGGAGAAAGATGTCTTTGGAAACTGATGAATTTCTAGCAGATGAGTTGACTTGCTTTTTTTAATGAAGCGAGATCGATCACATTGAAGTGACCACACAATTTGATCACAGAAATGCATTTAACGACTGAAGGAAGAATGCAGGCTGATATGTGGTCAAGGGAAAAATAAACTGACTCAGAAACTGTGGGGCAGAGTGAGAGCGATTGTTACTCTGGCGGAGGCTGAAGCGATTAGGATATATAGAAACGTCTTGACAGATAAGGAAATGAATTTGGCATGATGAAGAATATTTGAAATGAGGCAGACAGGTCTCAGGGGTTATTTCTGAGAGATAAAAAGCGGAGTGAGGTGATGTTAGAAATGTGTGGAAGCCATTTCTGAGGCCTTCACATTCTTGAATTTGAATCAATATCACTTCAGGAGCTTTGGATCAGCAACGATTCCATTGAAGAGGGCAGCAGAATCAAGGGGCCAAATGTCCTATTTGTTCAACAATTTGGAATTATGATCATTTACCCCATCATCCAAATTGTTTATAAAAGTTGAGAAAAGCTTTCCTCCTGAAAATGATTCATTCATTCATCGTCTCTGCTTTCTCCATACCGAGCAATTTCTAAACCATATGATTCACTCCACCTAGTCCTAACAGCTGTGCTTATATTTGTTGTCATCCTGTGTGGGATCTTCTGAAAAGCTTTCTTAAAGCCAAGCAAATTCTCTATTTTCCATTTATTGATGCTGCATGGAATCTCCTCAAAATGCTCCATCAGTTTTGTCAAGCAGGATTCCCATTTCATACACCCATGTTGGCACTGTGCAATTTTGCCATTCCTCACTCCATGCTCAGTTACCAGATTCTCAATCGTGGAGTCTAACATGTTCTCTATTGTGGTTGTCAAGCTAACCAAGGTCTCCATTAAACCCTTTGCCTCATTATTTAAGAGATTATGTTTGAGCCAGAAAGCCATTTCCAGAATCAATAGAATTAAGAAAGAATGCCAACAATGTAGCAATTTGGTGTCTTACACATTTCTTCACCACCCTGGCATTAACTTCACCTACTTGAAGATATTCCTCAACCTTCACTCCCTCAATTTTTGCATCAACTACCATTTTACTAATTATATTTATTTCTTGCAACATCTCTGCAATTTCTTCAGCACATTGTACTGTTAGGTATCATTTCCACCTAGATCATTTTCCTTGAGGGTTAAACAGATTAGACTCCACACACTGGAGTTTAGAAGAATGAGTAGTAATCTCATTAAACAATGCAGGATTCTTAAGGGGCTCAACAATTCCCAAACCGCCTACTTAATCCAGCCAGTCGTATGGGCTCTACTTCAATTTGTTGACACCCAGTGTGGGATCTCATGAAAAGCTTTCTGAAAAATCTTGAGAGGATGTTTCTCCCTTATGGAAGAGTCTAGGACTAGAGGGCATAGTTTCAGAATAAAGGGGTTGAGAATAAAGAAATATGGAGGAATTTCTACTCTCAGAGGATTTTGTAAGTATTTGGAACACCTCGCTGCACACAGCTGTGTGGGGGCAGAGCCCTTGTGTATATTTATTGATGAAACAGAAGGATTCTTGGTCCACAGAGGAATGAAGTGTTACAGTGAAGGGGCTTGAAGTAGACCTGAGGAACGTCGGATCAGCCATGACCCAATTCAATGGCAGAACAGGCTCAAGAGGCCGAACGGCCTATGCCTGTTCTTGTTTCTTATGGTCTCTATGCAAGACCAACGACTGCACTTTCATGTTGACTAGTGTAATGTTTCCTATCCTTACCTGCGATGGGTTCACATTTATGGTGTCTAATTGTTTTCCTTTCAGTGTACCATTAAAACCTTTACAGTCCATCTTTGTATTCATCGCTTGTTTGAATTTGTATTGTTTTCCTTCTCCTTAACAGTTTCTTGGTTATTTTACACTGGGTCCTAAATTACTCCCAATCTTCAGGCTTCTCCATATTTCTGGCAGTCTGGTAATCCCCTTGCTTTCAACTCATGAAATTTAGATATCTTTCATAAATCTTGATAAATCCACTATTTCCTTTGGATATTTGTACATGAATGGGCATTTGTTGTGGAACCTTAAGTTTATAACTTTGCCTATCTCCTCTTGACAATTTTGTTTATTTTCAAAATTTGTTCCAGACAACCCACTCCTTAGATATGTATATTTTCTTACGTTCGGCTTTAAGATGAATGATGTTGTTTTCAATTTGAAATAAAATTCTGTGATAGTATGGTCACTGTTTTACAAACTTCTATGATACATATTCTATTTCCCACAGATTCATCAAGAGAACGGATAATAATTTAACCCTTTTTCATTATAAAACATTAAATCCAACCTGGTATAATCCCAGATAACAAGGTGTGGAGCTGGATGAACACAGCAGGCCAAGCAGCATCATAGGAGCAGGAAAGCTTGACGTTTTGGGCCTAGACCCTTCATCAGAAATATCTCGGATTCTCCAGCATCTGCAGTGCCTATTATCTCTGGTATAATCCCAGTTTGGTGCCAAAATGTATTAGTCCAGGGAAACAACTTGTGCACATGCCAGGAATACATCCTCCACCACATCAATAATGACTTCACTATTTGAGTCTACATGCAAATTGAAATTGCTCATTTTTACTTTATTAACTACATTAAATGCATCACTCATTCTTGACTGTAGCATGCCTAAATTTCGTAGTATAAGTTTGGTGCTCAATAAATAATACACACCAACGATTGTTTCCCCCTCTCTTTCCAGTCTGAACCCAAAATGATCAGCATCCTTTTGCTTCAGTCACAGTTCCTCAGACTAAATGATTTTTGTTTTCCATATTTTGTGAGTTAGCCCAAGTCCCATATGTTTTTATCTGTTCCTTATCAATGCAGACTGTCCTGTCAGAGTGGTGATGAGATAGGTACATACAATGTTACACTAACATTATTTATAATCAACCTTTGACGTCAAAACCTGAAGACTTCTGGTTTGTGCATCCAAGGCATTCAAATCAACATGTCGACAAAACTGTCTGAAGGGATGCCTGTTACAACTCAACTTGAAGCATCCTTAACTCACATTATACCAATTTATACTATCTTGCCCCCTATCTTGCAATAATATTACACTCCTTTCTCACACCTCCCACCAACATGTGTCACCAACTGAAATTAGCATCTCTGTCTGTCTCCAGATTTGTAAAAAGTAAAACATTTATATTCATCAATTCTTTTATTGTTTCCCACTAGTTCTTTCCCACGTGCTGGTCAAAATGCAGGTGATATGTGAGTATGAGAATTTTAAATAGAATTGAATTCATTAACATGAAATAAACTTTGTTAATGCTTTTCACTTGATTATCAGATCAATTGATTAGAAACAGCTTAAGTAAACCTAATGATGAATTTGTGTTCAGCTTTAGAGACATCACTGTGAAAGTTAATCTTCTCACATCTCTTTTTTCCTGTCTGGAATGAAGTGCCCCAGACTAGCTGATTATATTTCCCAGCAGTATACACAATGTGTAGAGGGAGAATTACAATGTTTAAAATGACTGAGGTTGCATTATCAGGTTCTGTTGTTTTAAACTTAATTAAAATGTTATGGCCACCAGAAGGTTAATAAAAAAAGTTATAAACATTAGAGTCATACACTCCTTGAGATCTACAACATAGCCAAAGGCCCTTTGGCCCCTCAGATCTGCTTCAGTCAAACACAGCCACCTCACTTTTCTCTAATCCCATTTTCCCAGCACATGGCCCATAGCCTTGGCATCGCAAGCACATATCTAAACCCTTCTTCAATGTGATGAGGGTTTCTGCCTCTCCCACCGTTATAAGCAGCCTCTGAGCAAAACTGTTTTTCCTCACGTCCCCTCTAAATCTCCTGCCCCTCACCTTCAATCTATGCCACATCTTGGTCATTGATCCCTCCATCAAGTGGGGAGTGTTTCTTCCTGTCTACCCTATCTAAGCCACTTATCACTTTATAAACCTTAATGGTAATCTCCTCAATCTCTTCTGTTTTAAAGAAAACAATCACAGGCTGTCCAATCCCGTTTCATCACTAAAACTCTCCAGCCCCCAAGGCAACATCCTGGTAATTCTCCCTCTGCACCCTCTCCCAGTGCTATCACATCCTTCTGATAATGTGGATTCCAGAACTGCACACAATACTCACACTGTGTAGCCTAACCAATGCTTTATACCATCCCAGTATCGCCTCCCTGCTCTCGGCTACTGAAGGCAATTATCCCCATACACTTTCGACTAATTTCAAACTGTGATATTTATTTTAAGAATTCAATGCTCCCAGGCACTATCATCCGAAACTGAGTCCATATCACTGTGTAATCATGGTGCAGTAAAGTGCACATGAAGCCAGCTTATTGTAACATGTTCAGCCATTTTTATTAAACATATTATGCCGATAAAATGCTTTAATTGCATTTCTCAGGGGATTTTCCGAAGCCAGTTGTGTCTCTCAATCCTTCGTATGGGGTGTTTTTGGAAGGAGAGTCAACATCGGTGAACTGCAGCTGTCAATGTCCAGTCACAAGCATACACTCGTGCTACAATTCCAAATGCAGGGAGCCACAACTTTCTGAAGGACAATGTGAAACATCTTTGCAGTTAGAAGATCTAAAGAGAGGTAAATCAAGTTACGAGTGTGAATGTTTCTTACAGTTAGAGAATGGAACATGGAGAAGATCAGGATTGACTGACCCCATTCAGATACATGTCGGGGGTATGTCATTAAACCCGTTTCTCCTTGTGTTTGGTGTTCTACTATTTTCACATGTACCAATACACAGTGAAAAATGTTGTTTTATGTGATATACAGATTATACCATACAAAGTGCATCAGGGTAGCAGAATAGAGTGCATTATGCAGTATTACAGGCACAGAGAAGGTGCAGAGAGAGAGACAGATCAGAATTAATATTTGAGAGGTCCGTTCAAATGTCTGATAACAATGGGGAAGAAGCTGTTCTTGAATCTGCTTGTAGGTGTATTCAAACTGCTATATATTCTGCCTGATTGGAAGACGGTGGAATAGAGTCTAACCGGGTGGGATGGGTCTTTGATTATGTTAGCTGTTCACCCGAGGCAGTGGGAAGTGTAGATGGAGTCAATGAATTGAAGGCTGGTTTGCATGATGCATGAGGTTTTGTTCACGACCCTCTGTAGTTTCTTGTGGTCTTGGGAAAAGCTGTTGTCCTACTGCACTGTGATGTTTTCTATGGTGCATCTGCAAAAATTGACGAGTCTTTGTGGAAAAACTGAATTTCCTTAACGTCCTGAGGAAGTAGAGATATTGTGGTTTCTTGACGGTCGCATCGACATGGGTGGACCGGGACAGATGGTTAGTGATTATCACTCTCAGAAACTTGACATTCTTGATAATCTCAACATCAGCACCATTGGTGCAGACAGGGGCGTGCCCTCCACTCCACTTCCTGAAGTCAATATCCGGGTCCTTCATTTTGGGTAGATATTGATGGAGAAATTTCTGTCTTTACACCATGTACATAATCTCCTTCCTGTATTCTGTCTCACCATTGTTTCAGCTTCAACCTGCAACAGTGGTGTCGTCAGCAAACTTCAAAATGGAGTTGGGGCAGAATTTGGCCACACAGTCATGAGTGTATGAGGAGTATAGCAGGAGGCCAAGTATACACTGATGTTGAGGACAATGGTGGAGGAAATTTTTCGCCATTCCGGCTGATTGCAGCCTGTGGATCAGGAAGTCAAGGATTTAATTATAGAGGGGGAAGCCAGAACCTAGGTCTCAGAGTTGAGACATGAGTGTGTTTGGAATTATGGTGTTGAAAGTGGAACTGTAGTCAATAAATAGGACCCTGACGTAGGTATCCTTGTTATCCAGACATTCCAGGGATGAGTAGGGCCAGGGAGATTATGCCTGATGTGGACCTGTTGCACAGCAAAGGAGCAAGGGAATTGGTAGGCTGGAGTTGATGTGAGCCATGACTAACCCCCCGAAGCACTTCATAATTATGGAGGTCAGAGCCACCAGGTGATAGTTATTGACACATACCGCATGATTTGTTCTTCGGCACTAGGATGATGGTGGCCTCTTGAAGCAGGTGGGAGCCTCACATCATGGTAAGGAGAAGCTAAAGATATCAGCAAATGCTCCTGCCAGCAGGTCCACACAGGATCAGAGGGCACAGTGGGGTCTCCATTTGGGCCAGTCGTTTCTCATAGGTTCACACACACACAGGCAGATCTAAACTCTGTGAAGTTGACTGTTGGTAGAGAGGCATCCGAGACTGTTTGCATATGTGACATTTTTTCACTGACCTTCTGTTCAAAGTGAATGTAAAATGCATTGTCTTGATTGCGTAGGGACATACTGTTGTCCACAATTCTGTTCAACTTCACTTTTTAGCCCATTATGTCGTATAAGCTATGCTACTAAGAACAGTGTCCATGTGGTTGGCCTGGGCCTCGAGCTTAGCATGGTATTGGCTGTCGGTGTCTCTGATGACCTTGCGAAGGTTACACTTAGATTTCCTGTATATCAGGGTTGCCTGACTTGAATGCTTCAGATCTGGATTTCAGTGGGGACTGGGTCTCCTGGTTTATCCATAGCTTCTGGTTGGGGAAGATGTGGATTAACTTCTTTGCCAAACAGTCTTCTACACGCTTACTGATGAAGTCTGCATCAGTAGTGACATACTCATTTATGTTGGTAGCTGAGTTCTTTGCATATGGACCAGCCCAATGACTATAAGCAATTCCATAGAAGGCCTTTCATTGCCTCAGACTTACTGTGAACAACTTTGTGTAATGGGTCCTCATGCTTCAATTTCTGCTTGTAAGATAGGAGATGGAGCACAACGTTGTGATCTGATTTTCCAAATGCTGACAGGGGATGGAGCAGTAGACATCTTTGATGATTTTTTAACAATACTCAGGGATGTTTTCTGTGCCCCAGTAGGACAGGAGAAGTGTTGATGATGTTTTGGGAGCATGTTGAAGTCATTGACTACAATGAACAAGGCCTTGGGGTATTGCATCTCAAGGCTGTTTATAGCATTGTGCACTCCATCAAGTGCACCCTTCGCATGGTGCAACCTGCTGTCAGCAATCACTAAATTGATGGGCCCCAACGTCAGTCTCAGTACGGCCCATTGGAAGCTTTGCAAAGTGATCAATTTTGGATTTTACGAGGTTTCATAATCACAGTTACTGAATACAGGCTGTTAGCTATTTGTACAATTTTCTAAGAGTTTATTGAGAAGCAGCAATTTCAATTTAGTGTAATCCTTAATTAGGCAAAGGAAGGACATATACGACGCGTGGACCAGATGCAAACTCTTTCCCTGTCCTGGGGTCATTCTATAGAATTGTATGGAGCCAGCACACTCCCACGTCCCAGTGATCCTGTGGAGCTGCCTGGTTTTATATTGTATTAATGAACTGCCATAAAGTGTGAAGCATTTATGATAACCCCACCACAGTGCATTTCTTGTAATTAAGGAAAATGTATTTCACTTAAGACACTCAAGACATTACATTGTGTTGTGTCTTAAAGTATGATATAGAATGGTGTCATTTAAGTTATTTTTTATACGACATATTACATTGCAATATGTTATATATTTGATTTGAGAATTGTTGCTGTTAAGATCTCCCTCTGGACTTTGCAATTGTTTTCTTCTGCACCTTTCTCCTTTCAAGTGTCCTGCTTTAATAAGTATATGTAAATGTTTTTGTAAATATATTTATTTTAACATGATGTAACAGATGAACTCTCCAAACCGACGATCCAAGTGCTCTCAGACTACGGTTCAAATGGGGACTATGTTATGATTTCCTGCAAAGGTGATATTCGCCCCAGAGGAGGAATATTCTATTTGTTCAACAGTCGCAGGAATTATTTTACACATGAACATCATGTGTCTGGTCTTGAAGATACAACAGTCTTTATAATCAATGTCCATGAACAGACTTCTGTAGGGAATTACAGTTGTCGATATCAAACAGATATTCATGGATACTTTATCATTTCCCCATCCAGCCAATCTGTTGCAGTTGTGAAGAAAGGAAAGGAGGGTCACGCATCAAAAGGTAACTACATGTTCTTGTGTCTCAAAGTCTTCCTCATTTTCATAAATACATACGGATAATAGAAACTGCCAGTTTAATATCATCCAGTTGATACTTACGAAAAGACAGTTCGATGATTAAAGGTGCTTCATGTTTTAAACTTGTCTTATCCACATGTTTCAACTTGTTACAATCTGATCAAAGATCTGAGTGTATGTTTGGAGTCATAGAGACATACATCAAAGCCCAACTCGTCCATGCCAAACAGATATCCTCAATTAATCTGAGATAACAAAGTGTAGAGCCGGATGAAAACAGCAGGCCAAGCAGCATCAGAGGAGCAGGAAGGAGAAGGGTCTAAGCCCAAAACATCGGCCTTCCTGCTCCTCTGATGCTGCTTGGCCTGCTGTGTTCATCCAGCTCTACACCTTGTTATCTCAGGTTCTCCAGCATCTGCAGTTCCTACTATCTCCTCAATTAATCTATTCCCGTTTACCACTATTGGGCCTATATCCCTCGAAACACTTCTTATTCACATACCTATCCAGATGCCTTTTAAATGTTGTAATTGTACCAGCCTCGTCCGTTTTGACTAGCAACTGTTTCTACACACGCACCACCCACTGCATGAAAAATGTGCACCTGAGGTCCCTTTTAATTCTTTCTTCTCTCACCATAAACCTATGCTTCCTGCCCTGGAGAGTAGTTCTTGGCTGTTCACTCTATCCATGCCCCTCATGATATTTGTAAACCTCCATAAAGTGACCCCTCAGCCTCTGAAGCTCCAGGGAAAGTAGCCCTATGCTGACATTTCCTTATGGCTCAACCTTCCAACTCTGGTAACATCCTTGTAAATCTTTACTGAATGCTTTCAAGTTTAACAACATCTTCCCTACAACAGGGCAACCAGAATTGACTGCATTATTGCAAAAGTCACCAGAAAGTTTCTGGACAGCCGCAACATGATATCCCAAATCCGAGACTCAATGCACTGACCAATGAAGACAAACATACCAAATGCCTTCCTCACTATCTACCTGTGATTCCACTTTCAAGAAGAACTATGAACCTGCAGCCCAAGATCTCTTTGTTCAGCAACACTCCCAGGTCCTTACCATTTGAGTATAAGTCCTGGACTGATGCTTGTTAGCAAAATGCAACAGCTCACACTTATCTAAATTAAACTCCATCTGTGACTTGTCGGACCATCAGCCCATCTGATCAATGTCCCACTGCACCCTGAAATAACCTTCTGCACTGTCAACTACACCTCCAATTTTAACGTCATCTGCAAACTTACTAGCTGGACATTCTATGTTGTATAAACCCCTTCATCTCACATTTATCTCAGCTCTAATGCATGCAGACACAAACTTTACAACGTTTCCTCACAAGGAGTGTTCTGCCCAACACTTTCCACTCTCAATACAGATGAAGCAAACATAGAAAATAGATGCAGGAGTAGGCCATTCTGCTCGTTGAGCCAGCACCACCTTTCAATATGATTGTGGCTGATCATACAATTTCAATATTCCCCTCCCATATCGCTTTCTCTCCGTGCCCTTTGATCCCTTGAACCACAAGGGCCATGTCCACCTTCCTCTTCAATATATCTAACAAATGAGCCCCAACAGCTTCCTGTGGGACAGAATTCCACAGGTTCACAAAATCTCTGAGTAAAGAAATTATTCCTCATCTCAGCCCTGAACGGTTTACCTGTTGTTCTTAAACTGTGAACCCTTCTGCGCTTCTCCAACATCAGGAACATTCTTCCTGCATCTATCCTGTACAACCCAGAGTGACAGAGGAATCTTGGGGTGTTTGTCCACAGATCCCTGAAGGTGGCAGAGCAAATTAATAGGGTGGGTTAAGAAGGCATCTGGGACACTGGTCTTTATCAGTCGAGGCATAGATAATAAGAGCGGGGAGGTGATGTCGGAGCTGGACAGGACTTTGGTGAGGCCACAGCTGGAGCACTGTGTTCAGTTCCAATTCCCACACTATAGGAAGGCTGTGTTTGCACTGGAGAGGGTGCAGAGGAGTTGACCAGAATGTTGCCTTGGATGGAGCATTTTAGCAATGAAGAGAGGCTGGATAAACTTGAGTTGTTTTCTTCAGAGCAGAGAAGGTTGAGGGGGGCCTGATAGATGTGTGTCAGATTATGATGGTATGGATGGTGGTAGTAGAGGTGGGGGGCAGAGGAAGCAGTTGTTCACCTTAGTAAAAAAGTCAGTAACAAGGGGGGCAGCACTTTAAAGTGAGGGTCAGGAGGCTTCAAGTGGCTTTTGTGGATTGTTTCAGCCAGAGGTGGGTGGGGTTCTGGAGTGCACTGCCTAGGAGGATAGTTGAGGCAGGAAACCTCACAACCTTTTCAAAATTACTTTGATGCACACTTGAAGTGTCGTTACATTCAAGGCTATGGGGCTTGGTGCTGGAAATATGGGACTGGTGCAGATGGTTGTATAGGTTTAGGCTGCACAGAATCGATGGATCGAAGGGCCCCATTTGTACTTTATGTATTCTGCATTCTGTAAATCCCTTCCATCGACCAGTTCAGGAAAATCCTAACCCTCCCTTTCCTTGATGTTTCAAAAAAGAAGTAACATTGCGATACTTCCATCCTGATTCTAACGCATTGGCTCTCAATGTAACTGTTTAAACGTTGACCGTCTCTACAATGAGGATGTCAATGCTCCTCTGCTCCTCAATCATTTCTCTCAGCCCCTCAAGCTCCCTAACACTCCCAATCTAAACTGGGTTCATCTTCTTGCACAGAACAAGATCACACCGCGGTGACGTTGGTACATCTCTGCCTCAGTCTGTTCGTGCTCATTCCGATGGCGATCATCATTGTCGAACATTTTGCAAGGGGCTTGCCACTAGAAGGTAAAATCACCATTTCTGCTTCTGGTTTGAATCTTCAATATTCCCTGACACTTGCTTCTATTCTCTGCCTTGGCGCATTCACCATTATATTGGCAGACAGTTAGCTGGACAGCTGGTTTCCTAATGCAAAACAATACCAAGAGCATGGGTTCAATTCCCACACTGGCTGAGTATACCATGAAGGGCTCTCTATCCCCATCTCGTCCCTTACTTGAGTCGTTGTCATCTCAGGTTAAAACACCACACAGTCATTTCTCTCTAATGAGACAATCGCCCCATGATGCATTGGGACTATGCCTGGAACAAGGGTCTTTTAGATGTTGTAACTGTACATGCATCTATTACTTCCTCTGGCAGGTCATTCCATATACACACCACACTCTATGTGAAAAAAGTGCCCCTCGTGTCTTGTTTAATTCTTTCCCTTCCAACTTGAACCTATGCCCTCTAGTTTTGATCTCCCCTACCCTAGGGAAAAGACCTTGGCTATTCACCTTATCTATGCCTCTTGTAATCTTAAAAACCTCTACAGTTTTACCCCTAAACCTCCTATGGTCCAGTGGAAAAACTCCCAGCCTATCCAGCCTCTTCTTATAACTCAAACACTCTCATCCTGGAAACGTCCTTGTAAACCTTTTCTGCACCCTCGCCAATTTAATGTTCTCCTTCCTTTCACAGGAAGACCAGAACTACATAAAGTACTCCAAGTGTGGCCGTACCAACAGAATGCATTATTTCCTCTATCCAAGGCAATTCTACTGCCTATTAATATTGAAGTGCTAACTCATCCTCCGCGTGAGGAGGTGATGGCTGAGTGGTATTATGGCTCGATTATTAATCCGGAAATTCAATATCTGCAGTACCTTTTATCTCTGATACAAGTTTAACCCCACTGCGAAGCCTCTTCTAAGGATGCCTACCCTGAAGAAGTTACCCTCCTCCCTCCGGACAAACCTCAGGGAATCTCTCTCCCACTGCAACTCTCTCATATCCATTTTCTATCCGCCTCCCCCTCTCTCCCTATTTATTTCAGAACCCTCTTCCCCTCCCCCATTTCTGGTGAAGGGTCTAGGCCCGAAACATCAAGCTTTCCTGCTCCTCTGATGCTGCTTGGCCTGCTGTGTTCATCCAGCCCCACACCTTGTTATCAATGTTTCAAGGGTACTGGGTTCAGCAAATGGTGGATTTCAAATTCAATAAGAATGCAAAATCTGGAATTAAGAATTGAAACCTTTGCCAAAAGTCAGAAATCACATAACACAAGGTTAGATTCCAACAGGTTTATTTGAAAAGACAGGCTTTCAGAGCCTTACTCCTTGTTCGGGTGTTAGTGAGAGAGCTGGTATCAGATACAGATACAGAAATGCCCTCTGAAATGGCATAGCCAGGCAACTAGGGACAGGTATTAAATGCTGGCCAGCCAGGGACAACCACTGACCTCAAAGTTATTTTATGTGATTTATGCATAAGGACCCCAGATCCCTCTGTGCCAAAGCACACTAAAGATTCTCCCCATTTAGAGAATATCACCTTTTTAATCTTCCGACAGAAATGGATAACCTTACACTTCACCACATCAAAGTCCATCTGCCAAATGTTGGTCCATTCTCCATTCACATCCTTCCACAAGTGAGGTGACCAACATCGTACGCCACAGTTCAGATTCCTGTTACTGGTATCCTCATAGTTTGGTTGATGGGATGATAAGCGCTGGTGATACTCAGAGAATGTCGAGGAAAAATGGTTAGATTGTCTCTTATCTGACATGGTCATTTCTTTTTGCCACGTAAATAAATGGCAGGTCCAATCACACTAGATTTCTGAAGTAAAACAGAAGTACATTTTAGTTTGTAATACATATCCTCAAGTTCCTGCTGGTTATGTATGTGGATGGTTGTAACAGACACCCCTCTTCCTACCGTACTCCGGACTGTCCATTTACCTATATACTTTCAGAAAACCTTATGGGTCTGTGGGCCTCAAAGTGAAGGGAAGGAAGGGATCTTTGATATGTGAATCGATTCACTTGCTGTTTCCAAAGTGTTTTCGGAAGATGGGTTACAATTCTATACTTTCTGTCATTCCCTGCCAATTGTTCCACACTTTTGCCTACTCCAAAGCTGTTCCCTGTCTCTCCCATACACATTCAGGAGATAGCAAAGCTTCTCATCCAATCATACAGTGTGGAAAAGGCCCTTCGGCCAATCGAATCTGTACTGCCAAAAACTGTTATAAATCTGCGCTGGTCCCACTTTCCAGCCCATTGTGTGGGTTTATTAATGCCCTTTTAGGGCAAGGACATGGTGTGGTTCCAAACCTGAAGCAATGTGCCTTTATCTTCGCTGACCCTTGAACAATTAGGGGTGGATAACAATTGCTGGCCCAGCCAATGTTGCCCACATCCCATGGCCCAGCATTAAAAATAAGACCATGTGTGTTATCAGGTTCCATTGTCATATGATACATCTGCGTATGGAACTGGGTATACAGCAGATGTCCCACCCACCTCCACCTTTTCAAAACCCGTCTTCAATGCTGATTCTCGACTTTGAAGAGCGCAGCATCAGCCTGTCTAACAACAGAATCTGCCCAGGAATTTGTCAGCAGCAGTGACTGGTCCAGAATGTATTGATGTTTGTACATTGCCCTCACTGTCTGTCATTGTCACATCCCACTGCTCATTCACAGAGAAATCCCGCTTCCTGGTTACGTTGCACATGTCAGTCTGTGCAATGAAAATGGAGATTAAGTAAAGGGCAGTCTTCTAGTGCAGGCATCAATGAGTGATGGTTTGTGATGCAGTGTTTGAAACCCAACCTGAGAGCTCAGACCTGGCTTCAAACCCCACATTTGCTTCAAAGTAGAGTTATACGGAGCAGAACGGTGGCACGGTGGCTAAGTGGTTAGCTCTGATGCCTCACAGCGCCAGGTACCCAGGTTCAGTTCCACCATCGGGTGACTGACTGTGTGGAGTATGCACATTCTCCCTGTGTCTGCGTGTCCGGTTTCCTCCCACAGTCCAAAGATATGCAAGTTAGATGGTTTGGCCGTTCTAAATTGCTTGTAGTGATCAGGAATGTGTAGATTAGGGGAATGTGTCTGGGTGGAATGTTCTGAGGGTTAGTGTGGATTTGTTGGGCCAAACAGCCTGTTTCCACACTGTAGGGATTCTATAATTCTAACTGAGCAGAAGTGGCCCTTCAACCCATCCTTTTTGTATCTAACTGAACAACTTGTGAATCTGCACTTGGCCCATTTCTTTGAAT
>JAHRHZ010000171.1:472085-494343 GCA_024137785.1 Ginglymostoma cirratum
CATGCTTGTTATCTCGGATTCTCCAGCATCTGCAGTACCTTTTATCTCTGATACAATTTTAACCCCACTGCGAAGCCTCTTCTAAGGATGTCTACCCTGAAGAAGTTACCCTCCTCCCTCCGGACAAACCTCAGGGAATCTCTCTCCCACTGCAACTCTCTCATAATCTCCTCGGCCTTGAAACTGCTCGACCACGTCCTGAAGCAAACCAGGTACTACAGCCACATCACCTTTCTTAGTACCTGCCTACGGAACCAGATCATCCCCAATGGACTACAATCCACATTCAAGCCTTCCCAGTTTGGCCCCAACCGTGACAATATCTACATTGAGAACATTGAGACCCTCCAGAAGCGCTTCTCCCTGCAACTCCTGAAACATTTCTGATGAAGGGTCTAGGCCCGAAACGTCAAGTTTTCCTGCTCCTATGATGCTGCTTGACCTGCTGTGTTCATCCAGCCCCATGCTTGTTATCTCGGATTCTCCAGCATCTGCAGTACCTTTTATCCCAGTAAGAGGAGCAATACTGTTTTGCAGGTACTGCCTTAATATGTACATCTTGTACAAATTTCCTCGTTTAAAAACATACTGTTATTTAGGGTTGGTCTGCATTTTGCTTGCCATGACCCAACAGTTACGCAAGGTGCACAGTTAGTTCCCCATTTCACTTCAACATTAATTAATTGCATAAGTGGCGTCTTGTCGCACTGCAGCTGATGAGGCTGGCTCACGAATGGATGGTGCAATCTCACACTATTACACGCATTACTCACAACACCGAATATTTTTGAAAGAGGCTTTTGGCAGAAGAATTCTCACCAGCTTTGTGCATCAGGCAGACCTCCAAAATGTTCCCAGATGCTTGAAACCCTCAGAGCCTGCCATAATTTGTTATTCTAGCACAAGACTCATTTAGATTTTCCACTTTGCCCGGATGTCATTGTCAATATTATTTTGCTTGCTCTGTTTCAAAAGAAGAAATTCATACTAACCCTTTAGCTTTCCCTTGGGCATGGATTATGTCCTGATATCATTTGAAGGTCATGACGTCAAGTAAATGTTGACCGATTCACATCAAGTGTAAAGAAACGAAGCAGAAAGTGTGAATTCAGGACATTGAACCTTCTCCATCTAATCAACAGGAAGATTTTCATTCTGACTGTTGCTTTGCAACAAATCTTACTGCCACACACTCAATCCATAATATTTATCGCTCTTGTAATGAAGTAGCCAGGAAGGCTTGGCCCTTATTATATTGGCCCTTATTTCAAAGGGATGGATTATAAAAGTAGAGAGGTAGGGAAGGGTCACAGCAACCAAAACATTAACTCAGATTTCTCTTCAACGACGCTGAAAGCTAGCACACAGGGGGCAGCAGGTAATTAGGAAGGGCTAATAGAATGTTGTTCCATACTTCAAGGGGGTGAAGTATAAGTGTAGGAAAAACTTACTACAACTGTACAATGTTCTGAGGATACCACACCTGGACCTGGTGAGATTTACCAGCAATTTCTGTTTTTGTTTCTTATTACAACTGTACAAAGTTTTGGGGAGACCACACCTGGAACACTGTGAGCAGTTTTGCTCCTCTTATTCAAGGAATGACATCATTTTATTGGAGGCATTTCAGAGAAGGTTCACTAAGGTGATCCAGAGGATGCAGGGATTGTCTTCTGAGCAAAGGCTGTACAGATTGGCACAGAAATAAGTGCTGAAGAAGCTCAGCAGTTTGGAAGCGTCGGTATAGCGATAAAAAGAGAGTTAATGTTTCAAGTCCAGAACACCATCAGAAATACGATTGGGAATAAGCCCTTAGGACCGTCGGGCCAGGTCCATCATCAGATAGGATCAGGTCTGATCTGATAAATCTCATGTTCATTTCCCTGCCCTTTCCCTTGATTCCCTGACTGATTAAGAATCTATCTATCTCAGCCTTAAATGTACACAAGGACTCTGCCTCCCACACACAGGCTCTCCGTGGAGCGGAATTCCAAAGACTCACAATCCTCAGGGAGAAAAAATTCCTCATCATCTCAGTCTTCAATGGGTGCCTGTTTATTCTGACGCAGTGCCCTCTGGCCTTAGACTCTCCCATGAGGGGAAACATCCTCCCAGCATTGACCCTGTAAAGACCCCGTATGTTTCAGTGAGATCACCTCATTCTTCCAAACTCCAGTGAGTGGAGTCTCAACTTGTTTAAACTCTGACCTCCGTTATTCTGGCTATAGTTATATGTTGTGACCTGTCCTGTAACCTGTGATATGAAGTTGCCTGTGTCAACCACATAAGGGATGTTTTCTAGTTGACTCGAGATATACTAGCACCATTATCACTTCCAATGGAGATTGCTTTGTGGCTGTTTTCGATGTGGTATAACCGTTGGGACATTCTTCACCAGTGAGACACCATTAACTGGGATCGAATATTGTGATAATGGTTTGGTCAATTCATTGGCTGAATGCCAGATACATTTCTGGAAGAAAGACCACACTTTGATATGAAAGTAACCAGAACAAAGGATTGTGCAGGAATGTGCCCTCAAGACCAACATTTGAGAAGTACATGAGCTGAAGTTATCTTCAGCAAAGACAAAGACCCACAAGGTGACATTTGAACTGAGGACAAAGTTGGTCACTTCATTCAAATCGGACTCGTTTTTGTTTCAAGCCAAACTTATAAATTTAGAGGTTCAGTGAAATGTAAACTAAATTCAAGTGAGGTAAAGTCAAGTGAAGTGAGTTCAAGCTGACGTTAATTTAGATAAAGTAAGAAGTTGATAAAATAACAGAAATAATAGGAACTGCAGAAGTTGGAGAATCCGAGATAACAAGGTGTAGAGCTGGATGAACACAGCAGGCCAAGCAACATCACACGAGCAGGAAATCTTGACGTTTCAGGCCTAGACCCTTCATCAGAAATGGGGGAGGGGAAGGGGGTTCTGAAATAAATAGGGAGACAGGGGGAGGTGGATAGAAGATGGATGGAGGAGAAGACAGGTGGAGAGGAGACAGGCAAGTTAAAGAGGTGGGGATGGAGCCAGTAAAGGTGAGTGTAGTTGGGGAGGTAGGGAGGAGATAGATCAGTCCAGGGAGGACGGACAGGTCAAGGGGGTGGGATGAGGTTAGTAGGTAAGAGATGGGAGTGGGGCTTGAGGTGGGAGGAGGGGATAGGTGAGAGGAAGAACAGGTTAGGGAGGCGGGGACGAGCTGGGCTGATTTTGGGATGCGGTAGGGGGAGGGGAGATTTTGAAGCTTGTGAAATCCACATTGATACCATTGGGCTGCAGGGTTTCCAAGTGGAATATGAGTTGCTATTCCTGCAGCCTTCGGGTGGCATCGTTGTGGCTCTGCAGGAGGCTCAGGATGGACATGTCGTCTGAGGAATGGGAGGGGGAGTTGAAATGGTTCGCGACTGGGAGGTGCAGTTGTTTATTGCGAACCGAGCACAGGTGTTTCCGTCGCCTCCGCCTCCACACTTACTTCTTCAACTGTGAACCTAACCCTCCCTCTACTGACCTCTTCTCCCGCCTCCAACTCAAGCCCTGCTCCTGGACACCATCCCAAGGCCTCCTACCCTCCCTCGACCTCTTCATCTCCAACTGCCGTCGAGACATCAATTGCCTCAACCTCTCCACCCCTCTCACCAACTCCAGCCTCTCCTCTGCAGAACGTGCAGCCCACCGCTCCCTCCGCTCCAATCCCAACCTCACCATAAAACCTGTGGACAAGGGAGGCACTGTTGTAGTATGGCGCGCTGACCTCTACATCGCTGAGGCCAGGCGCCAACTCTCCGACACCTCCTCCTACCACCCCGGACCATGACCCCACCCCCGAGCACCAAACCATCATCTCCCAAACCATCCACAACCTCATCACCTCAGGTGACCTCCCACCCACACCCTCCAACCTCATCATTCCCCAACCCCGCACCGCCCACTTCGATCTCCTTCCCAAAATCCACAAATCTGAATGCCCTGATCGACCCATTGTCTCCACCTGCTCCTGCCCCACCGAACTTATCTCCACCTATCTCGACTCCATTTTCTCCCCCTTGGTCCCAAGAACGCCCTACCTACGTCCGTGACACCACCCACACCCTCCACCTCCTCCAGAACTTCCAATACCCTGGTCTCCAACACCTCATTTTTACTATATATGTCCAGTCCCTATACACCTGCTTTCCCCACGCAGATGGCCTAAAGGCCCTCCGTTTCTTCCTGTCCCACAGGCCCGACCAGCCCCCCTCCACTGACACCCTAATCTGCCTAGCCGAACTCGTCTTCACCCTCAACAAATTCTCTTTCAATTCCTCCCGCTTCCTACAGACAAAGGGGGTGGCCATGGGTACCTGCATGGGCCTAAGCTATGCCTGCCTCTTTGTAGGTTACGTGGAACAATCCCTCTTCCAAAGCTACACTGGCCCTAGACCCCACCTCTTCCTTCGTTACATTGATGACTGTATTGGCACCGCCTTGTGCTCCCACGAGGAGCTCGAACAGTTCACCCACTTCAGCAACACCTTCCACCCCAACCTTACGTTCACCTGGACCATCTCTAACACCTCTCTCACCTTCCTGGACCTCTCTGTCTCCATCTCGGGTAACCACCTAGAAACCGATATCCATTTCAAGCCCAATGACTCCCACAGCTACCTAGAAATAACCTCCTCCCACCCACCTTCCTGCAAAAGTGCCATCCCCTTTTCCCAATTCCTTCACCTCCGCTGCATCTGCTCCCAGGATGAGGCATTCCACTCCCGTACATCTCAGACGTCCTCGTTTTTCAAGGACCGCAACTTTCCCCCCACAGTGGTCGAGAACACCCTTGACCGTGTCTCCCGCATTTCTCATAACTCATCCCTCATAACCCGTCCCCACAATAACAGCGAAAAAAGAATCCCCCTCGTCCTCACGTACCACCCCACCAACCTCCAGATCCAATGCATCATCCTCCGAACTTCTGCCATCTGCAATCCGACCCCACCACCAAAGACATCTTTCCCTCCCCACCCTAGTCTGCTTTCCGGAGGGACCACTCTCTCCGTGACTCCCTTGTCCACTCCACATTCCCCTCCAGCCCCACCACACATGGCACTTTTCCCTGCAACTGCAAGAAGTACTAAACCTGCCCCCACACCTCCCTCCCCTCACCCCCATCCCAGGCCCCAAGAAGACTTTCCACATCAAGCAGATGTTCACCTGCACATCTGCTAATGTGGTATACTGCATCCACTGTACCCGTTGCGGCCTCCTCTACATCAGGGAAACCAAGCAGAGGCTGAGGGACCGCTTTGCAGAACACCTGCGCTCGGTTCGCAATAAACAACTGCACCTCCCAGTCGCGAACCATTTCAACTCCCCCTCCCATTCCTCAGACGACATGTCCATCCTGAGCCTCCTGCAGAGCCACAACGATGCCACCCGAAGACTGCAGGAACAGCAACTCATATTCCACTTGGGAACCCTGCAGCCCAATGGTATCAATGTGGATTTCACAAGCTTCAAAATCTCCCCTCCCCCTACCGCATCCCAAAACCAGCCCAGCTCGTCCCCGCCTCCCTAACCTGTTCTTCCTCTCACCTATTCCCTCCTACCACCTCAAGCCCCACCCCCATCTCCTACCTACTAACCTCATCCCACCCCCTTGACCTGTTCGTCCTCCCTGGACTGACCTATCTCCTCCCTCCCTCTCCACCTACACTCACCTTTACTGGCTCCATCCCCACCTCTTTAACTTGTCTGTCTCCTCTCCATCTATCTTCTCCTCTATCCATCTTCTATCCACCTCCCCCTGTCTCCCTATTTATTTCAGAACCCCCTTCCCCTCCCCTATTTCTGATGAAGGGTCGAGGCCCGAAACATCAAGATTTCCTGCTCGTATGATGCTGCTTGGCCTGCTGTGTTCATCCAGCTCTACACCTTGATAAAATAACAGGTCTGTTTGATATTGATACCGAAAGAGTGAACCAAAGAAAGGTTTGTTTAACTATTTTCTAAATCAAATCCCTCTCTCTTTCACACAAGGGAGGAACACCTTGCAGAAAGTTCAGGTAGTTTTTTGGGTAAAAGCTCTTCCTGTCCCACAGAAATGGTCTGAAAATGAGCAACAATGTGGAATGGACAACATTTTCTGACCTTGTTATGATGCCCACTTTCCATCAAAGAACAAAGAGAAAAGAACACAGTGGAGGAATAGATTCTTCACCCAGAATTCCTGCTGGGCAGATCGAGGCCATTCAGCCCATCAGGTTTGCATTGGTGCCTCAAAACTACCCCATATACCTAACCCGACACAATGACACAATTTAGCGTGGCCAGTCCACGCAAACTGCACATCTTTGGACTATGGGAGGAAACCAGAGCACCCAGAGGAAAACCACACATACAGCCACAAAAGGTTAGAATTGAACCAGGGGGTCCCTGGTGCTGTAAAAGAGCAATGTGCCGCCATACAACTAAAACTCTGTCTTTTCCTGTTAAAAACTTGGAGAATTTGAGCAGGTCACCACTCAACCTTTGAAATTCGGCAAAGAAAATTATGTTCCAAAGGAAGCAAGAAGTCAATTAGATTGGAAATATCGGAAATGACCAGAACAAGAAACTGAAACATTTTCATTCAGGAGAACTTGTCAATGGATATTAGTTGCTGTGGAAAAGCCTGGTGTTTTTGAGAATTTTCTAGAGGATTCAGGCATACCTATTGTTCCTCCCTTGGGAAGTTTATAAGTTTGACATACCTTAAACAATCATTACTCAGGAATTAGGAATTGAACCGGAAGATTTCTATAATGCTAACGATTGCTATGAAAGCATCATTTCCAGAACTATTATTGGGATTCAATATATTCTGTCATGTCCTGGTCTTAACATTGACATAAAACATGATAGAGCACACAACAATGTACATGTATGTAAGACCATAAAATACTGGGGCAGAATAAGACCATTTGGCCCATTCGATCATGGACAATATGTTTTCAAACCCCATTCTCCTGCTTCCTGACTGTAACCCTTGATCCCCTTACCAATCAAGCGTCTGTCTATCTCAGTCCATCTTAAAGACACTCAATAACTTGGACTCCACAGCCCTCTGCTGCAATGCGTTCCACAGATTTACCACCCTGCGACTGAACCTGCTCATCTCAGTTCTTAAGAGTTGTCAATTCCCTGTGCTCTGGGACCATGTCTCTCCTACAAGCTGAGCAAGTTTTTTTTATCTGATGGTTTTCATTGCTCGTATACTTATCCCTCCAGTTCAAGACATTGGCTTCATGTATTTATAAAGATTTAAACAAAAAAGACAGCGAATGATTTTATAACGAGTGTCCAGTTCAGTCAGTCAATAGCTGCAGTGTTGAAACTCATAATGAACATGCAGAAGTTTCAAAGCCTGATGAATGCTTTTGCTTATTAGTCCACTAATGTCTTTATTTTACATCTTTGACATTACCCAAGCTGCATCCCTTCCAATTTTGAAGGTGCTAGAGTTCCTGCTTTTAATTTCTGTGTGTAAAAATGCCCTGGCTGTTTGCTTTAGGCTGGCATGTAAAAAACATTACTCCTTCCTGATAACACGGTGTGGAGCTGGAGGAACACGGCAGTCCAAGCAGCATCAGAGGAACAGGATAATTGATGTTTTGGGTCGGGACACTTTTTCAGAAATGGGGGAGGGGGAAAACAGCTCAGAATTAAATAGAGAGAGGAGGGGTGGGGCGAGGCAAAATAGGTGGGATGGTGACGAGTGAGTGCAGGTAGAAGGGTTGGTCATGGAATGAGGCGGGGTGGTGAGATTTTGAGACTGTTAAAATCCACATTTAGGCCATTGGGCTGTAGGCTTCCAAGGCGGAATATGAGATGCTGCACCTCCAGTTTCCAGGTGGCATCGTTGTGTCACTGGAGGAGGCCCAGAGTGGACATGTCACCCAGGGAGTAGGAGGGGGGAGTTAAAATGGTCCTTGACCGGGAGTGTTGTTTGTCGCAAACAGAGCACAGGTGCTCTACAAAACGGTCTCCGAGCATCCACTTTGAATCCCCAGTGTAGGGGAGGTCACATCGGGAGCAGTGGATGCAATAGACCGCAGCCCTCCTCTCTCTGTTAATTTCTGAGCTCCCTCCCCCCTCCCCCATTTCTGAAGAAGGGTCCCGACCCGAAACGTCAACTTTCCTGCTCCTCTGATGCTGCCTGGCCTGCTGTGTTCATCCAGCTCCACACTGTGTTATTTCTCACTCCAGCAACAGCAGTTCTTACTATCTCTGACTGAGTTGTACTCCTTACTGACTTTTGTTCAAAACTGGGAAAGCATTGGAGACAATTTGTAAAGAAGCCCAACAGCCTGCGCTTATTCCCAGCATGAAATTTAAAGCAGGCCATTTTTGAAAATAAAATTCTGCCACAAATATCATGCGGACGAAATTGGTGCAGTTGAGACATTCAAATAACCTGAGAGGTTAAGGGATAGACTGACGCACTGCGAATCCTTGCAGAATGGGACTCGGAGGCGATTCAAGCCGATCAACAACACAAAGTCAATTTCAGCTCCAAAAGACTATTTAAAACCTGTTAATTAATTGCGTTTGAGAGAGATAATAGGAACTACAGATGCTGGAGAATCCGAGATAACAAGGTGTGGAGCTGGATGAGCACAGCAGGGTCTAGGCCCGAAACGTCAAGCTTTCCTGCTCCTCTGATGCTGCTTGGCCTGCTGTGTTCATCCAGCTCCACACCTTGTTATCTCCAATTAATCGCGTTTGTTTGGAACCCTTCTCAAATTGTCAGTTTCAGATCTCCAGCATCCATCCGCAGCTTTTTTGTTTTATGAATTCAGAGATGCTTTGCATGGAAATGGGACAATAGTTCAAAGGACAAAAAATCTTTCGTTCAGTTGGATAAATAAGAGATGATTCAATTTTCTCCTTTTGAAGAAATCCAGTTAGACAGGATGTTGTTTGTAGCTACTCAACACCACGGCTGTTCTAGGAAAATTGGAGATAGGTGCAGAGTTTCCGGACTGTAAGCTGAATGTGTAGGGTGGAAATGATCAAGAAGTTTGTTTTTCACAATGCAAGAGGTTAGGAACCTTTTGCGTAAACATAAGATACAACTGTAGATCTCAACAGAAAATAGGCAAATTACGGGACAGATTCATCGTGTGGAAATATCAACAATATGGGTTGGAAATGGGATGAGCTGATGTACCACTGCAAACAACCAAAAAGTCTCCTGAAAGATCATTGCTTGTGCCCTGATAATTATACAATCCTGAAAGAGAAATCATCATTTTGGCCCTGTTAGAGTGTCCCCTCGGGTTCACTAATGTCCTACAGGTAAGGAAATCAGCTGCTCTTATCTGTTCTGGCCAACATAAGAACTGATGTCAGAATTCAAAGGTGTTAACAAGTTTTAAAATAACTCTATAAATCATGTCTATTAATCCATTAACTCACTAATTCGCGGTTATAGTACTAAATGCAGATTTCCATGTAGTAGCTAGCAGGGGTTTGCTACCGTATCAGGTTACAACCTTTTATTTGCGGTTACACGCCAATTGAAAGTGCACTCATGCATGACACGCTATGTAAACAACCCCATTTAACAAGACCGACATTCCATTCAAAGGTGCAGTCAGGCGTGACGGCTAACAACCTGCACAGACACTACAGGATGGAGAGAGATAATAGGAACTGCAGATGCTGGAGAATCCGAGATAACAAGGTGTGGAGCTGGATGAACACAGCGGCCAAGCAGCATCATAGGAGCAGGAAAGCTTGACGTTTCGGGCCTAGACCCTTCAACCTTTTTGGCATTCCCACACCAAAAACAATGTTATTTGATATTAAAATCCAACTGAATAGCTGCTATTACCAAGTTGTTTATCTTCTCCGTCCAGCTAGAGTAACTCCAAGTATCAGTCAAAGGTGATAATTGGATAGCCCAGCAGACTTTTCCTGTATATTATGTAGCCAGGTACTTGTCCCAAGTTTTTATTCAATATGTATATAAAACTTTTACCCCACTAATAAAACTAACAAACGCTATGCAGTGTATATAAACAACCTTTAACCCATGAATAAAACTAATGGGTTGTGACTAGGTGACACCTACAACAGGTGTGACCGCGAAACCGAATGAATGAATGATAGTAAATTGAACCCACAGATGGACGCAACCATGAAACTAACTAAACAAGTGATAGTAAATAAAAACCACAATCAAAACTGTTGGGAACTTTTATTTAAAAACACAAGATGCCTTTTTTAACTTTAAAATGCTAACCTTGAAAATGACAAGACTAACACCTTTTGAATTATGCAAGAACACTCTAATCTCATTAAAGTAACCATTAACACTCAACAATAACTGATAACATTTAGCACATGTTTAAATCATCTCCGATTTTCTGCAGAACAGTTTTTGCACAATGTCTACTGCTTAACATTCAACTGTTAGAATGTTAATGTATACTTGAATTCTGTATAAAATGGCTGCTTTTGAGCTATGATTTTGTGTTCTATCTCGCCTTACATCATGCTGCTGTGAATGTACAATAAAGAGGCTATTTTCGACCCTCGCTGATCCTGATCGTCTGGTTCTTTGATCGCGATCTCACAGACCATAAGATATGAGAGCAAAATTAGGTCATTCCAGCCATCGAATCTGCTCCCTCATTCGATTTCAGTTGTTTATTTTTCAACCCCATGCTTATAGCTTCAACCTATAACCCTTGATCCTCTGACTAATCAAGAACCTATCCATGTCTGCCTCAAAGGCACTCAATGACTTGACCTCGATTGCCCTCTATGGCAAGATTTGCACAAATTCACCACCCGCTGGCTGAATAAATTCCTGCTCATCTCAGTCCTAAAAGGTTTGTCCTTTAACCTAGAAAGTGCTGGAGAATCTCAGCAGGTCTTGTAGCATGTGTGGAGAGAGATGATCAGTGCCTGGCATTTGCATGACTTAAATGCTTCTAGCCACATGTCAGCCCAGAGCCTGGATATTGTCCAAGGCTTGTTGCATTTGAAAGTGGTCTGCTTCAGTATCTGAGGGGTTGCAAATGGTTCTGAACATTGTGCAAGCATGGGCAAACATCTCACATCTGACATTGGGATGGAATGAAGGTCATTGGTGAAGCAGCTGAATTAAAAATATTGAACAAACCTGCAGCATGAATAATTCAGCCTGTGTTCTGATCATTGAATTAAAGGGTGAAAGGGAGTTATTTCATTAAAATAATATCAATACAGGTGAGATATAACAAAGTAAGTTTGTTTTATCGTTAACATATATTGGAACAGAATCAATCTTCCCCTGACTCTGAACCCATTTTGACGACTGCAGTTCTATTTCCAGAACTCCAAATTTCTGGTCTTTATCATTAAAACAAAAACATTAATGAACACAGAGCATCAAAAAGGAGCCAGGAGGATATGATTTTCCAACATGCTACATAAGGTACATGACAGCTTAACTGCAATTCTGCAGTTCAAGAAGGCAACTCAGCACCACCTTCTCAACAGCTACTAGGGACAGGTAATAATTACTGACCATGAGTTAATTTCAGAAAAATCTATGTCTAAGGGAGATGTATGCACACTGGTGTAACATGTGAAATGTGCAATCAGCTTTCCTTTTTGTGAATAAACACATTGTTCCTCAAATTTATAACAGCATATTATTCAGCATTTCAAATGTGACAAATTACAGTGGTGCAAACTGAATGGGATTCAAACACCCTTATGTACCTTAAACACTGCATTTTCATCTATAGTCGGTATTTGTGATCTTCAGACGCTGATATGGTCCTTATGGCTTCTAACCACTGGGTAATGGTAGTGTTACATAGAACATAGAACATTACAGCGCAGGACAGGCCCTTCGGCCCTTGATGTTACGCCGACCTGTGAAACCAATCTGAAGCCCATCTAACCTCACTATTCCATTATCATCCATATGTTTATCCAACGACTATTTAAATGCCCTTAAAGTTGGCGAGTCTACTACTGTTGCAGGCAGGGCATTCCATGCCCTTACTACTCTCTGAGTAAAGAATCTACCTCTGACATCTGTCCTATATCTATCACCCCTCAATTTAAAGCTATGTCCCCTCATGCTAGCCATCACCATCTGAGGAAAAAGGCTCTCACTGTCCACCCTATCTAATCCTCTGATCACCTTGTTACCATAGTCCTATTCCCTCAAGAGAGAAAGATGACTTGGGGTGAGTTTCACCTGAGGTTTGCAGGCCTCAAGTAAGGAGACAACGAAGGTAGCAATTTCATATTAACCTCAGCTGGCTATGGGAATTGAACCTGACCTGTTAATCTAACTCTGTATTACAAGCCAGCTGTCCATCTAACTGAGTTAAACTTAGCCCATATGTGTAATCTGGCAGAAGGCTCCCAATTCCACACACTGCTTTTGTGCTGACTGCTCAACAACATGATATTTTTTTGACATTTAAAAATAAGTTGAATCACCCAAACGTGGGTGATGGAAATTGCATTTGGAAGCCACGTGACAACTTCCATTACCATCTCAGTTCCTCTTTCTTCTTGCTCAATACAGACTGTTATCTTCCAACTTGTCAGAATCTCAAGAGGTAAATGAAACAAACTCATAGATCTCTTGTCCAAAATATTGGGTGGAAATTTCTTCGGAATATGTTCGCTTTTTCAATCTTTCTTGTGATTGGTGAGTAGTGGGTCCTCAGAGTTTGTTTATTTACCTCCGACAAGATTACACTAAATAATAAGTGACTTTGCATAATTCTGGAACTGGTCAGTTGTGGAAGTACACGAAAAGAGTTTAGCTTGCCACAACTTTTTATTGAGTACCTTTGACTATTGTAGCCTCGTATTGTGAAAGTGAAAAATTAATGTGTTTGTCCCATTGACCTACCTTGTTTTGTTAAATTCCTTAAAACTTCAACTCCGTAATGATGTTTTAAAGATGAATGAGGAGAAAAGTGTACTCATCAAGGCTGACACCAGTAAAACTGCCATCCTCGGTAGTATCAGAGATAGCAGCTTCCCTACTCCTGTGATGCTGCTTGGCCTGCTGTGTTCGTCCAGCTCTACACCTTGTTATCCTCGGTAGTATAGTAGTCAGTATCCCCATCTGTCATCCGGGAAAGTAGGGATCTAGTCCCTGCAGCGGAGATTCCAAGACTTTGTTTGGGGCCGCACGGTGGCTCAGTGGTTAGCACTGCTGTTTCACAGCATCAGGGACCTGGGTTTGATTCCACCCTCGGGCGACTGTCTCTGTGGGATCTACATATTCTTCCTGAGTCTGCGTGGATTTCCTCTCATAATCTGAAGATCTGCTGGCTAGGTGGATTGCCCATGCTAAATTGCCCATAATATTGAGATTGCACCCTTGGGATGCTCCAAGGGTCAGTGTGGACTTGTTGGGCTGAAGGGCCTGTTTCCACACTGTAGCGATTCTATGAAAATAACAAGGGATATGTATATAGAACAGTAATCCTGACAGTGTGATGTGACATAATCCGATTCAGTAACATGTGGGATGGGAAGAGAGATGTATTTGGAAACTTCCAGCAGATGAGTTTTGTCCAGTTTTTATAAAACGACAGTTGACTTGCTTTATTTATCAAGAAAGATCTATCACATTGAAGTGATCACACAGTTTTCATATTGATCATACAAATTCATTAAATGACTGAAGGGAGAATGCATGCTGATGTGTGGTCACGGGTAGGATAAACAGACTCAGGAATTGTGGGGCAGAGTGAGAGCGAATGTTACTGTGGGGCAGGCTGAAACGATTTGGATTAATTGAACCTTCTCAACAGCTAAGGAAATGTATTGACATGATGAAGAATATTTGAATTGAGGCAGACAGGTCTCAGGGAATATTTCTGAGAGATGCAAAGTAGAGTGAGATGATGGTAGAAATGCATGGAAGCCAGTTCTGAGGCCTTCACATTCCTGAATTTGAATCAATATCACTCGAGGAGCATCGGATCAGCCATAAGACCAGAAGATCATAAGTTATAGGAGCAGAAATTAGGCCAATCAGCCCATCAAGCCTGCTCCACCATTCAATCATGTCTGATAAGTTTCTTAACCTCATTGCCCTGCTTTCTCCCGGCAACCCTTGATCCCTTTGACATCCATGAACTATCTGTGTCCATCTTAAATATACTCAATGATCCAACCTCCACAGCCCTCAGTGGTATGAATTCCATAGGTTCACCACTCTCTGGCTGAAGAAGTTTCTCCTTACCTCTCCTGTAAAAGATCTTCCCTTTACTCTAAGGATATTCCCTAGTAACCCAGTCTCTACTACCTATGGAAACACCTTCCCAACATCCACTCTGCCCAGGCCATTCCATATTCTCTAAGTTTCAATTAGATCCCCCCTCATCTTTCTAAACTCCATTGAGTATCGACACAGAATTGTCAAACGTTCCTCATATGTTAATCTTTTCACTCCTGTGACCATTCTCATGAACCTCCTCTGAACATCCTCCAAGGCCAGTACATAATTCCTGAGATATGGGATACAAAACTGTGCACAATACTCCAAATGTGGCATGACCAGAGCTTTATAGACCCTCAGAAGTACATCCCTGCTTTTATGTTCAAGCTCTCTCAAAATAAATGCCAGTAAAGTCGGCGGCGTTGTGGATAATGCAGAAGGATGTTGCAGGTGGGCTTCAGATTGGTTTCACAGGTCGGTGCAACATCGAGGGCCAAAGGGCCTGTACTGTGCCGTAATCTTCTATGTTCTACGTTCTAAAGTTGCATTTGCCTTCCAGCTTTTTTAACTTGAGGGAATAGAGAACTAGTACCCTGAAGTCTCTTTGCACTTCAGACTTCTGAATTTTCTCCCCATTTAGAAAATAGTCCATGCTTTCATTCTTCTGACCAAAGTGCATGACCCAGACTTTACCACATCTGCCACTTCTTAGCCCACTCTCCTAACCTGTCCAAATCCTGTGCAGCCTACCCGCCTCCTACTAATACCTGTCCCTCTTTGTATAGTCTGCAAACTTAGCCAGAATGCCCTCAGTTCCTGCATCTAGGTCATTAATATATAAAGTGAAAAGTTGTGGTCCTAGCACTGACCCTTGCGAAACACCACTTGTCACCGGCTACCATCATGAGAAAGACCCTTTTATCTTCACTCTCTGCCTTCTTCTAGACAGCCAATCTTCTATCCATGCCAGCACCTTGCCTTTAACACCATGGAGCCCTGGTCTTACTCAGCAGCTTCCTGTGCAGCCCCTTGTCAAAGGGCTCCTTGAAGTCCAGGTAGATGACATCCATTGGCTCTCCTTGTTCTACCCTGCTCATTACTTCCTCAAAGAATTCTAACAGATTTGTCAGGCATGGCCTCTTCTTGATGAAGCCATGCTGACTTTGACCTATTTTACCATGCATTTCCAAGTATTCACAAATCTCATCCCTCACAATGGATTCTAAAACCTTACTCACCACCAAGCTTAGGCTAATCATCCTCTAATTTTCCATCTTTTGCCTTACTCTCTTTTTAAACAAGGGTGTCACATTAACAATTTTTCTGTCCTCTGGGATCGTCCCTGACTCTAGCTATTCCTGACAGATCACCACTAACACCTCCACTATCTCTTCAGCTATCTCCTTAAGGACTCTGGGTGTAGTCCAACTGGTCCTGGTGACTTATCTACCTTCAGGCCATTCTGTTTTTCTAGTACCTTCTCCTTGGTGATGGCCACCATACTCAGCTCTGCTCCCCCGACCCTCTCGAATTTTTGGGATATTACTCATGTCTTCCGCTGTGAAGACTGATGCAAAGTAATTATTCAGTTCCTTAGACATTTCCTTCTTCCCCACTACTATCTCTCCAGTGTCATTTTCCCTTGGTATACTGTCCACTGTTTGCTCTCTTTTGCTCTTTATATATTGAAAGAAAGTCTGACAGTCCTTCTTTCTATTCCCAGCTAGCTTATCCTCATATTTAATCTTCTCCCTCCTTATTTCTTTTCTCATTGCCCTCCATTGGACTTTGTAAGCTTCCAAATCCTCTGGTTTCCCACTGCCCTTTGCCACATCATATGCTTTCCCTTTTGCTTTTATGCTATCCCTGACTTCCTTAGTCATTTACGATTGCATCATTGTCTGTGGACCATGATTCTTTATCCGAAGGATGATTTTTTGCTGTGTCTCCTGAATTTCTCCTAGAAACTCCTGCCATTGCCATTCCATAGTCTTTCCTGCCAAGCTGTTCTCTCAATCAATTCTGCTCAACTCCTCCCTCATGCCTTTGTAGTTGCATTTATTCAGCTCTAATACTATTACCTCTGATTCCTCTCAAATTGCGGTGTAAATTCAACCATATTATGATCATTGCCTCCGAAGAATTCCTTTACCCTAAGATCCCTTATCAAGCCTGCCTCATTGCACAACAGTAAATCCAGTATTGCCTGTTCCCTAGTGGGCTCCACCACAAGCTGCTTCCAAAACCCATTTCATAGGCATTCCACAAATTCCTTTTCTTGCAATCCACTACTAACGTGATTTTCATGGTCCACCTGCATGTTGAAATCCCCCACGATTCCCGTAAATTTGCCTTTCTTACACACCTTTTCGATCTCCTGGTGTATCTTGTGCCCCAGCTCCTCATTGTTGTTTGAAGGCCTGAACATAATTCGAACAATGTTTTTTTCACCTCTGTGGTTCCTCAAATCTACCCACACAGCTTCTACACCATCATACTTCATTTCTTACTGTTGATTTAATTCCATTTCTCACCAATTAGGCAATGGCCATGTGTCTGTCTTTTCAATAAGATACATATCCTTGGATATTTGGCTCCCAATCCTGATCCCCTTGCAGCCATGTCTCCATGATGCCCGCCATGTCATATCTGCCGATTTCGATCTGTGCCACAAGTGCATTTGCCTTCTTTGTTATACTGCGTGCATTCAGTCCTGTATTAACCACCCCTCTTCTCATTGTCACTCGTTTATCCAGTGTGCTTGAAGGTTGATTTCTAACCCTTTCCAAATACTGTCCTATTTGAGACTGTGCTGAAGACTTTAATAACCTCTCCTGTGAATTTTTTAATATTTTTCCACACACTGGAATCTACCCCTACAGATGTTAGCCTGTTGCTTTTTTCCCCACTGGGGTTAGGCTTAGGTTGTACACTTCCCTTCCCCCTTAATTTCTAGTATAAAGTCCTGTTGACCAGCATTTTTCCCCTTTTCACAAGATCATTTGTCCCAGCTCAGTTCAGGTGGAGAATGTCACAGTGGGACGGATCCCTCCTGTTCCATTACTGATGCTAGTACCCCATGAGAAGGAACACCTCTTTCCCGCACCACTCCTTTATCCACTATCCTATTGAACAGGGAGCAGGTGTCGGGGCTGAATGGCCTACTTCAGCAACAATTTTGGAATTAGTAACATTTGCCCCGTCACCCAAATCATTTATAGAAGTTGAGGAAAGCTTGTCTCCTGAGAATGATTCGTTCATTCCTTGTCTCTGCTTACTCTATATTGAGCAATTGCTAAATCATATTAGTCATTCCACCCAGTCCTATGAGCTGTGTTGACAACCTGTGTGGGCTCTTATGAAAAGCTTTCTTAAAACCTAGTTAATTCTCTGTTTCCCGTTTACTGACGATGCAAGGAATGACCTCAAAATGCTACAACAGTTTTGTCAAGCAGGGACCCCATTTAATACACCCATGTCGACACTGTGCAATTTTGCCATTCTTCGCTCCATGCTCAGTTACCAGATTCTCAATCATGGAGCCTAACATATTCTCTGTTGTGTTCGTCAAGCTGACAAAGGACTATCTTAACCCCTTTTCCTCAGTTAAGAGGTTATCTTGGATACCCTCAAGTCAGCATGAACAGAGTTTCGAAAGATAGCCAACAACGTAGCAATTTGTGGTATTGCACATTTCTTCACTCCCCTGGCATTAACTTCGACAGCCTGAAGATATTTAAGAAACTTCTCTCTGCAACTTTTTGTATCAACTACCATTTTACTCATTGTATCTATTTTTTGCAAAATTTATCTATTTATTTATTTTCTGCAATTTCTTCAGCACATTGTACTGTTCTGTACACTTTTCGCCTGGACCACTTTCCTTGAGGGTTAAGCAGGTCGGGGCTCAACTCACTGGAATTTAGGAGAATGAGAAGTAATCTCATTAAAGCAATGCAGAATTCTTAAGGAGCTTGACTGTATCAATTCCCAAACCAATCTATTGAATCCATCCAGTCCAATGAGCCGTACTTAGATTTGTTGACATCCAGTGTGGCATCTTATGAAAAGCTTTCTGAAAAAGCTTGAGAGAATGTTTCTCTTTGTGTTAAAGTATAGGGTCAGAAGGCATAGTTGTAGAACAAAGGGGTTGAAATAAAGAGATATGGAGGCATTTCTACTCTCAGAGAATTTTGTAAGTATTTGGAACTGCAGATTGCTGTGTGGGGGCAGAGACTTTGTGTATGTTTATGGTTGAAACAGATAAATTCTTGCTCCATAGCGGAATGAAGTGTTACAGTGACAGGGCAAGAAAGTAGACCCAAGGAATGTCGGATCAACCATGATCCAATTGATTGGTAGTACAGGCTTGGGCGTTTGAATGGCCTATGCCTGTTCTTATTTCTTATGGTCTCTATGGCCTTGTGCAAGACCAACATCTGTACTTTCCTGTTCACTAGTGTAATGTTTCCTATCCTTGCCTGAGATGGGTCCACGTTTATGATGTCTAATTGTTTTCCCTTCATTATATCATTAAAACCTTTACTGTCCATCTTTGTATTCATCACTTGCTTGAATTTGTATTGTTTTCCTTCTCCTTAACAGTTTCTTGTTTTTTTTAATAAGTTCTGAGGAAGGCTCACCTGACCTGAAACGTTAACTCTGTTTTCTCCTCCACAGATGCTGCCAGACCTGCTGAGCTTTTCCAGCAACTTTGTTTTTGTTCCTGATTTACAGCATCTGCAGTTCTTTTGGTTTTTGGTTTTTTTTTTACACTGGGTCCTAAATTATTCCCAGTCTCAGGCTTCTCAATGTTTCTGGCAGTCTGATCATCTGCTTGCTTTCAACTCATGAAATTTAGATATCTATCAAGAACCTTGATAAATCCACCATTCCCGTTGAACATTTGTATGTTACATGAATGGCCATCTGTTGTGGAACCTAAAGTTTATAACTTTGCTTGTGTCCTATTGATTATTTTTCCTTATTTTCAAATTTGGCTCCAGACGACCTGTTCCTTTATTCAGCTTTTGTATAAATAATGCTGCATTCAATTTAAAATAAAATTGTGTGATATTATGATCACTGTTGCCCAAAATTTTACGATATTGTGGTCACGGTTTCCCACAGACTCATCCAAAGAACAGGTATTAATTTAACCTTTTCTCATTGCAAGCTATTAAACCCAATCTGGTACAATCCCAGAGTGTTGCCACAATGTATTAGTCCAGGAATACATCTTGTACACACACCAGGAACTCATCCTCCACCACATCAATAATGACTTCATTGATTGAGTCTACATGCAAATTGAAATTGCTGTTATTACTTTATTACCTACATTAAATGCACCACTCAGCTCTTGATTGTAGCATGCCCAAATTTTGTAGTATAAATTTGATGCTCGATAAAAAATACACACCAATGCTTGTTTCCCCTTGCTGTTTCCTATCTGTGCCCAAAATGATTAACATTTTTTTCCTTCAACCGCAGTTCCTCCGGCTAATACATTTCCATTTTCCATATTTTGTGAGCTAGCCCAAGTCCTTTTGCTTTTGTCTGTTCCTTCTTAATGCAGGCTGTCCTGAGAGAGTGGTGATGACATAGGTACGTACAATGTTACACTAACATTTTTTTTATAATCAGCCCTTGACCTCAAAGCCTGAAGACTTCTAGTATGTGCGTCCAAGGCATTCAAATCAACATGTCACCAAAACTGCCTGAAGGAATGCCTGTTGCAACTCAACTAAAAGCATCTTTAACTAGCATCTACCAATTTATACTGTGTCCCCCATCTTGCAAAAATATTACACTCCCTTCTCACGCCCCCACCAACCAAATGTGTCACAAGAGAAATTTGCAGTTATGTGTGTCTCCAGATTTGTAAAAATGAAAACATTAATATTCATCAATTCCTTTATCGTTTCCCACTAGTTCATTCCCATGTGCTGGTCGAAATGCAGGACATATGTGAGTATGAGAATTTAAAATACAATTGAATTCATTGACATAAAATGAACTTTGTTAATGCTTTTCACTCAATTATCAGGTCAATTGATGAGAAACAGTTTCAACAAACCTGCTGCTGAACTTGGGGACAGTTTTACAGACATTATTGTGAAAGCTAATCTTCTGACATTTCTTTTTTCTTCTGTCTGTCATGAAGTGCCACAGATTGGCTGATTATATTTCCCAGCAGTATACATAAGTAATAGAGTGAGAATTACAATGTTTAAAATGACCAAGGTTGCATTATCAGGTTCTGTTGTTTAAAAATATTACGACCACCAAAAGATTAATAAAAAAGTTATAAACATTAGAGTCATATATTCCAAGAGATCTGAAATACAACCAAAGGCCTATCAGCCACTCAGATCTGCTCCAGCCAAAAACAACCACCTCACTATTCGTTAATCCCATTTTCCCAGCACTCGGCCCATAGTCTTGGCATTGCAAATGCATATCTAAATGCTTCTTCAATGTGATGAGGGTTTCTGCCTCTCCCACACTTACAGGCAGGGAGTTCCAGAATCCCCATCACCCTCTGGGTGAAAACGCTTTTCCTCACATCCCCTCTAAACCTCCTGCCTCTTACCTCCAGTCTATGCCCCATCTTGGTCATTGACCCTTCCATCAAAGGGGAAATATTTCTCCCTGTCCACCATCAGTCGCTATGTCCCTCATCAGTTTATAAATCTCAATGATGACCCCCCTCATTCTCCTTCACTTTAAGGAAAACAACCCCAGTCTGTCCAATTTCTCTTCATCACTGAAACTCTCCAGCCCCCAAGACAACTGGTAACTCTCACTCTGCACCCTCTCCCAGTTCTATCACATCCTTCTGATAACGTGGATTCCCACAACTATACACAATACTCGCACTTTGTGGCCTAACCAACATTCTATACAGTCCCAGAATCACCTCCCTGCTCCTAAACTCCCGGCTAATAAAGGCAATTATCCTACACACCTTCATTAATTTCAAACAGTGGAATTTATTTTCAGAATTCAATACTCTCAGACAATAGTATCTGAAACTGAGTCCATATCACTGTGTAATCTTTGCACAGTAAAGTGCACATGAAGTCAGGTTCTTGTGACATGTTCAGCCATCTTGATTAAACATATTATGATTGTAAAATGCTTTAATTGTATTTCTCAGGGGATTTCCCAAAGCCAGTTGTGTCTCTGAGTCCTTCGTATGGGGTGTTTTTGGGAGGTGAGTCAACATCGGTGAACTGCAGCTGTCAATGTCCAGTCACAAACATACACTCGTGCTACAATTCCGAATGCAGGGAAGCAGAACTTTCTGAAGGACAATGTGAAACATCATTTCCGTTGAAATATTTAAGCAGAGGTAAAACAAGTTACAAGTGTGAATGTTTCTTACAGTTGGAGAATGGAACATGGATCAGGATTGACTGACCCCAATCAGATACATGTCGGGGGTATGTCATTAAACCCGTTTCTCCCTGCTTGTTGTTTTACTTTTTTCACATGTACCAGTGCACAGTGAAAAATGTTGTTTTATGTGATATACAAACAGTTTGTACCATACGAAGTGCATCAGGGTAGCAGAACAGAGTGCATTATTCAATGTTAGAGGCATAGACAAAGTGCAGAGAGAGAGATGAGAATTAACCTTTAAGAGGTCTGTTCAAATATCTGATAATCGTGGGGAAGAAGCTGTTCTTGAATCTGTTTGTAGGTGTATTCAAACTTCTACATATTCTGCCTGATTGGAAGATGGTGAAGTAGAGCAGAACCAGGTTGGGATGGGTCTTTGATTATGTTAGCTGTTTTCCCAAGACAGTGGGAAGTGTAGATGGAGTCAATGAGGCTGGTTAGCATGATGCCCTAGGCTGTGTTCACAACTCTCTGTAGTCTCTTGCGGTCTTGGGAAAAGCTGTTGCCATGCTGCACTGTGATGCTTTCTATGGAACATCCCTAAACATTGATAAGTCCTTGTGGAAAAACTGAATTTCCTTAACGTCCTTAAGAAGTAGAGATATTGTGGCTTCTGAGATAACAAGCATGAG
>JAHRHZ010000171.1:494743-520089 GCA_024137785.1 Ginglymostoma cirratum
GAAGGTGCAGAGAGAGAGACAGATCAGAATTAATATTTGAGAGGTCCGTTCAAATGTCTGATAACAATGGGGAAGAAGCTGTTCTTGAATCTGCTTGTAGGTGTATTCAAACTGCTATATATTCTGCCTGATTGGAAGACGGTGGAATAGAGTCTAACCGGGTGGGATGGGTCTTTGATTATGTTAGCTGTTCACCCGAGGCAGTGGGAAGTGTAGATGGAGTCAATGAATTGAAGGCTGGTTTGCATGATGCATGAGGTTTTGTTCACGACCCTCTGTAGTTTCTTGTGGTCTTGGGAAAAGCAGTTGTCCTACTGCACTGTGATGTTTTCTATGGTGCATCTGCAAAAATTGACGAGTCTTTGTGGAAAAACTGAATTTCCTTAACGTCCTGAGGAAGTAGAGATATTGTGGTTTCTTGACGGTCGCATCGACATGGGTGGACCGGGACAGATGGTTAGTGATTATCACTCTCAGAAACTTGACATTCTTGACCATCTCAACATCAGCACCATTGGTGCAGACAGGGGCGTGCCCTCCACTCCGCTTCCTGAAGTCAATATCCGGGTCCTTCATTTTGGGTGGATGTTGATGGAGAGATTTCTGTCTTTACACCATATACATAATCTCTTTCCTGTATTCTGTCTCACCATTGTTTCAGCTTTAACCTGCAACAGTGTTGTCATCAGCAAACTTCAAAATGGAGTTGGGGCAGAATTTGGCCACACAGTCATGAGTGTACAAGGAGTGTAGCAGGAGGCCGAGTATGCACTGGTGTTGAGGATTATGGTAGAGGAAATGTTGTCGCTATTCCGACTGTTTGCAGTCTCTGGATCAGGAAGTCGAGGATCTAATTACGGAGGGGGAAGCCAAGACTTAGTTCTCAGAGTTGAGAGATGAGTTTGTTCGGAATTATGGTGTTGAAGGTGGAACTATATTCAATAAATAGGACACGGGTGTAGGTATCTTTGTTATCCAGATGATCCAGGGATGACTGGGGCCAGGGAGATGGTGTCTGCTGTGGACCTGTTGCATTGAGTAGGTGAACTGTAAAGGAGCAAGGGAATTGGTAGGCTGGAGTTGATGTCAGCCATAACTAACCTCTCAAAGCACTTCATAATTATGGAGGTCGGAGCCACCAGGTGGTAGTCATTGACACACGCTGCATGATTGTTCTTTGGCACCGGGATGATGGTGGCTTCTTGAAGCAGTGGGAGCCTCACATCATAGGAAGGAGAGGTTAAAGAACTCAACAAATATTCCCATGAGCTAGCCCGCACAGGATCATTGGGCACAGTGGGGTCTCCATCCGGGCCAGTCGTTTCTTGTGGGTTCACACTCAAGAAAGTGAATCTAACGTCTGCAGAGGTGATCGTGGGTACAGGTGCTTTCGAGACTGTTGGGATATCTGACATCTGCTCAAAGCAAATGTAGAATGCATTGTGCTCGATTGGATCGAGATGTGCTGTTGCCTGCAACTCTGTTCGACTTCACTTTGTAGCCCGTTATGTCGTATAAGCGTTGCTACAATGAACGATGTCCATGCGTTTGTTCTGGGCCTCGAGCTTAGCATGGTATTGGCTGTTGGTGTCTCTGATGGTCTTATGAAAGTTGTAATTAGATTGCCTGCATGTCAGGGCTGCCTGACTTGAATGCCTCAGATCTGGACTTCAGTACAGACTTGCTGTGTTCATCCAGCCCCATGCTTGTTACTTCAGTACAGACTGGATCTCCTAGTTCATCCATGGTTTCTGTTTGGGGAAGATTCCTATTAACTTCTTTGGCACACTGTCTTCTACGCACTTACTGATGAAGTCTATAACAGTCGTGACATGCTCAGTTATGTTGGTAGCTGAGTTCTTTGAATATGGACCAGTCCACTGCCTGTAAGCAATTCCATAGAAGTCCTTCCATTGCCTCAGACCGACATTGCACAACTTTGTGTACTGTGTCCTCATGCTTGTAAACCGGGAGGTGGAGCACAGTGTTGTGATCTGATTTTCCAAATGCAGACTAAGGATGGAGCGGTTGGCATCTTTAATGATTGTACGGCAATGACCAAGGATGCTCAGCCCTCTGGTACGACAGGAGATGTATTGATGATATTTTAGTCATATTTTCTTGAGGTTGGTCTGGTTGAAGTCATCGACTACAATGAACAAGGCCTCAGGATATTCCATCTCAAGGCTGTCTGTAGCATTGTGTACACCATCAAGTGCACCCTTCACTTCTGCATGGGGTGGGATGCAGACCGCTGTCAGCAATCACTAAATTGATGGGCCCCAATGTCAGTCTCAGTACAGCTCATTTCAAAGTGATCAATATTGGATTTTACGGAGGTTTGTGATCACAGTCACTGAATACAGACAGTCGGCCATTTGAATCAATTTTCTGATAGTTTATCGAGAAAGAGCAATATCAATTTAGTGTAATCGTTAATTAGGCAAAGGAAGGACATACACGACCTGTGGGACATATGCAAACTCTTTCCCTGTCCCGTGGCTATTCAGTAGAATAGTATGGAGCCAGAACACTCCCACGTCCCAGTGATCCTGTGTGCTTTGGTGGAGCTGTGTGGTAATATTATGCTGCCATACAGTTTGAAGTATTTATGATAATGCCCCCACACAATGCATTTCTTGTAATTAAGGAAAATGTATTTCACTCAAGATTGACACGGCATTGTGTTGTGTTAAAGTATGGTATAGAATGATATCATTTAATTTATTATTACTTTTACATGACATATTAGATCATAACATGCTATGTATTTGATTTGAGAATTGTTGTTGTTAAGATCTCTATCCGGACTTTGCAATTGTTTTCTTCTGCACCTTCCTCCATTCAAGCATCTTGCTTTAAAAAAGATATGTAAATGTTTTTGTAAAAATCTTTATTTTAACATGATGTATTAGATGAACTCTCCAAACCGACGATCCAAGTGCTCTCAGACAACGGTTCCAGTTCAAGTGGGGACTATGTTATGATTTCCTGCAAAGGTGATATTCGCCCCAGAGGAGGAGTATTCTACCTGTACCACAGTCAGAGGAATTATTTTACACAAGAATGTCATCTGTCTGGTATTGAAGATACAGCAGTCTTTACCATCAATGTCCATGAACAGACTTCTTTCGGAAACTACAGTTGTCAATATCAAACAGAGGTTAATGGACGTTTCATCATTTCCCCATCCAGCCAATCTGTCGCAGTTGTGAAGAAAGGTAAGGAGGGTCACACATCAAAAGGTAATTACGTGTTCTTGTGTCTCAATGTCTTCCTCATTTTCATAAATTTATACAGCTAATAAGAAATGCCAGTTTAATTTCATCCAATTGATATTTACAGAAAGGCTATTCAATGATTAATGGTGCTTCATGTTTTAAGCTTGTCTTATCCCTGCGTTTCAAATTGTTACAATTTGATCAAAGATCTGAGTGTATGAATAGAGTCATAGAGATTTACAACTTGACCTTGCCAACCCAATATCCTAAATTAATCAAGTCCCATTTGCCAGCATTTGGCCCATATCCCTCAAAACATTTCCTACCTATATACCCATCCAGGTGCCTTTTAAATATTGCAGTTGAACCAGCCTCCACCACTTACTCTGGCAACTCATTTCCATACATGCACTGCTCTCTGCATGAAAAAACTACACCTGAGTTCCCTTTCAAATCATTCCCCTCTCACTTTAAACCTGTGCCCTCTGGTTTTGGACTTGCCTACCCTGGGGAGTAGTTCTTGGCTATTCACCCCATCCATGCCCCTCATGATATTATAAATCTCTATTAGGTCAACCTTCAGCCTCTGAAGCTCCAGAGAAAATAGCCCCAGACTATTCAGCCTCTCCCCATTGCTCAAACCTTCCAACGCTGGTAACATCCTTGCAAATCTTTTCCGAACCCTTTCAAGTTTAACAACATCATTTCTGTAGCAGGGCAACGAGAATTGAATGCAGTATTCCTAAAGTCACCTAACCAATGTTCTCTACAGCTGCAATAAATCTCAACTCCTATACTCAATGCACTGACCAACGAAGGCAAGAGTATCAAACGCCTTCTTCACCTCCTTGTCTACCTGTAACTTCAGCCTCAAGGAACTATGAGCCTGCATCCCAAGCTCTCTTTGTTTGGCAAAAAAACCCCAGGACCATACTATTAGGCGTGTCAGTCCTGCTCTGATGTTTCTTACCAAAATGCAACACCTCACATTTATCTAAATTAAACTCTGCCTGCCAGTCCTTGGACCATCTGCATATCTGATCAAGGTGCCATTGTATTCTGAGATAACTTTCTTCACTGTCCACTCATCTCCAGTTTTGCTGTCATCAGTAAACATACTAACCAGGCCTCCTATACTTTATAAACCCCTTCTCCTGGTAGGCATCTATCTTTTTCTGAATTGGCTGACTTCATCTCGTTTCACAAACAATGACAGATAGTACTGACATTGATCAATAGGATATAATGTCTAAGCTTTGACAGAGAGCTGTCTATGCATTGTCAAACATGACCATTCTACCATTCAGGTCTCTGATTTGCAGCAAACATTCCTCAGTTGCTCTTGAGTTGGAAGGAAAGATGCATATTTGTGAATTTGTTGGAGCAGTCAAAATTTCGACAAGATTATCCACCAGAGGGGCAGAAACCAGCAGGCATAACCAGGGAATGCTTTCGGGCAATATTGGATGTGAGTGGGAGATGTGAAATTGTATGTCATAGAGACACAGAGGCACTTCTGCCCATTGAATCTGTACTAGTCAAAAATAACTATTCTCTCAACCCACTGGCCAGCCCATAGCCTGTTTCCCTTAGCATTGTAAGTGCACACCTAAATCATTCTTCAATGTTATGAGGGTTTCTGCCTCTCCCACCCTTACAGAGACTGAAGATCCACATGCTCCATTGCCGTCTGGGTATTAACAAAAGTTCTTGCATCTCCCCTAAACCTCCTGCTCCTTACCTTCAATCTCTGGCCTTCTGCCTCCTAATCATAGTTCAGCCCATCAAGGGTGAAAAGTTTCTTCCTGTCTATCTGATCTATACACCTTATCATTTTATACATTTCAATCATGTCCCCCTCTCAATCTCCTCTGCTCTAAGGAAAACGATCCCAGTCTACCCAATCTCTCACTATCACTGAAACTCTCCAGCCCCCAAAACAACATCCTGGGAAATTTCCCTCTGTACCTCCACATGGTGAGCATTATGGGACATACCAGATATTTGCTCTGACTCAAATCTCGGGAACGTAAAGTTGTGCAAGGCCTTTAAATGTCCATTGGCTATATTTATTGATTAAGTCAGTACACGTGTTAATAAGGGACCATCTGATGCTTCAGGGTGTGTATTATTCTCCAGTCAGGCATGTTGATTTTTCTTTGCTGTTCATCAATGCGACTCTCATTCTTTTGCATTGCCTAGATGGGCAGATGAGATTATATCTGTATGTCGGACTCGGATGTGCTGCTGTGATCATTGTGGTGCTGTGCCTTATAATTATCAAGAAAGGTAACTTATTGAAAAGGGTAACGTAACTGGTCAGGAGGGATGTAATAGCACTGGACAGTGTCTCTTTCATATTTCAGATGAGAAAGTTTTTATTTTAAATCAACTGGTGTGACAGAAACAAGCCATTGATAAACATTCAATGGTGGAGAGTCACAGAGTCATAGAGATATCCAGGATGGAAACAGGCCCTTCAGCCCTACTCATCCATGCCAACCAGGTTTCCCATTTGCCTGCATTTGGCCCATTTCCCATTAAACCTTTCCTATCCATGTACCTGTACGAATGTCTTTTGAATGTTGTAATTGTACCCTCCTCCACCATTTCCTCTGGCAGCTTGTTCCATAAACACTCTGTGCGAAAAATTTGCCCCTTAGGTCCTTTTTAAATCTCTCCCCTCTCACCTTACACTTATGCTATCTAGTTGTGGACTCCCCTGTCCTAGGAGAAAGAACTTGGGGGTACTATATATTAGAATTTTTATGACAATGTTCTGCAGGCAACATTAAATGACATACCAATTATGAAAGGCACCTGAAATTTCTTTTCAATCTGTTTGCTATTAAGGGGATGTTTCTCCATGTGATGGTGAACATTTTGGTCTCTGACATTGAACTTTGACACAAAGTTGACCATTACATTGTGGATTTGCCCTCTCCTGGCAATTTTCTTTACCCAACTGCGGAAATCCCTGTCTCCAACATTTTTGCTTCCCCCCATCCACCTCTTATCTTGCCCAACTGCTCTTAGCCCTTTTTAACACAAGAAAGGATTCGCATGCAGAGATGTCACTGGCAATTTGGAGAGGGCTGCTTGATGTCAGTAAAATTGATTAAGAGAAATGCAAAATTGAGGCATGCCTTTCAGAACCATGACTTTAAAAATTGCATTTTGATAACATCTTTAACTGTGGTCCCTTATGAAGACCAGCGAAACTGCTCACAATATCCCAAATGTGGCCTGACCAGACCCTTATAGCGTCAGAAGTACATCTCTGCTTTTGTATTCCAACTCCCTCGAAATGAATGCGAACAATGCATTTACCTTCCTAACTGCCAACTGAACCTGCCTGTTGCCTGAAGAGAATCCTGAGCTTGTCTCCCAAGTTTCTCTCTGCTTTGGATTTCTCTTTGTTCTGTCTGTACAGATGGTGTCAGATCTGCTGTGTTTCTTCAACATTCTCTGTTTTTGATTCTAATATCCAACACCCTGCTGTTCTTTGTTTTGTATTACTGACATTGACCATCATGTTTGAGGCATTTCACCATTATATTTTTGTTTTATATTCATCAGGTCGAAATAAACATCAAAATATCCAGAGGTGAGAATGTTATATGACTCATGTTAATCCGATATTTGACTTTATGCAACATATATAGTTGTACATTAATACATCATTCCAGTTAATATTTATTCTGTTTTGATTTTTGTGCAATTAATTCCCATTATATCACATTTGGGTCAATATATGTCTTTATTTTCCAGGACTGCTCCCTCAGCAGTTCAAAATACACACAGCGAAGTCTATGATAGCATTTGTGAGTATATCACTGATATTAGTGACTGGCTATAATGACCGTGATGCAGAGTAACATCTTTCTGTGTGATTCTTAACATGAAAATTGTGTTAACGGTTTTAGTATAGAAATTCTAAATTTCATTCCAATTCACTGTACGATTGTGCACTCTTTGATCAGATAGAGCCTCAACATCAGAAACAAGCATTGAAATAATGTGAATTTTGGTGTAGTGATTGAGAGAGAGAGGGAGAGAGACAGAGAGAGAGAGAGAGATTTAACATTACAAGTTATAAACATAGGAAGTGCTGGAGAAACTCAGCAGGTCTGGAAGCATCTGTAGAGAGAGAGAGACAGACAGAATTAACCTTTCTGGTCAAGTGATCCTTCTTCAGAAGGGCTAGCTAAGGGGCTGTCAGACAAACCACAAGCAATTTCATTCAGGACTCTGTCTCTATCCTGTTGGAGATTCACTTCAAGTAAAGTCAAGGACATGATGTAGAAGCAAGCATTTGAAGTGATACCACTGGGTTTACATTCACTGTTGTCCAAATCTATCCTCAAAATTTGTCTGTAATGTAAATGACAGAGTTGTAACCCATCCTTACAGCCTGATTTTCCAATACCGTATAAGGCTGTTAGAGCAAAGGAACTGTTTCATCGAAAAGATCCAGTGCCCTGGAATAAAAAGTGTGTGGTGTGTTCTCCTCTCTATAAAGGAGGAGGTGAAACTGTCCATGTTATGTTGCATTTTAGTCACCATCTGGACACTGGTTTGCTCCAACTGGATAAAAATGCAACTTACAGAACAGTCCACAAGAGCTAAAGACCATAAGAAATAGGAACAACAGTCCTGTTCAGCCCTCAAGTCTGCTCCACCATTCAATAGGATCATGGCTAATCCAACATGTCTCACATGCACCTTCCCTGTTACCCCGATTCCCTGACTGATCAAGAATCTACTCACCTTAACCCTAAATATGCACCTCTCCCCGCTACCTCCCAAATGCAGAAAGTTCTCTATGATAAGGAGTTCCAAAGCCTCACAACCCTCTGAGGGAAGAAATCCCTGCTCATCTCAGTCTTCAATTGGCAAACCTTTATTGTGAGACTGTACCCTCTGGTCCTAGACTCTCCCATGAGGGAAACATCCTCTCAGCATTGACTCTGTCATGCCCCAAAATGTTTCAATGAGAAAACTCTCATTCTTCTAAACTCCAGTGAGTAGAGCCCCAATCTGTTTAGCTCGTAAGACAATCTCTCCATTCCAGGGATTATCCTCGTGCATAGAATATAGATCTCACAAATATTATTTGTTGCTATTTACTAGACTACAGGTTAGGCAAGGGTGGTACGCTTGGATGGCAGGTAGATGATGCCAACAGCATGGGTTCAATTCCCACACCAGCTAACGTTAGCTTGAAGGACTGTCCATCTCAACCTCTCCCTCACATGAGGTATGGTTACCCTTAGGTTAAACCACCACCAGGTGTCTCTGCACAATGCAAGTGTGGGGCTATGGTTGTTTTTATTTAATTTATATTTCACTGGATGCTGAGTTTTAGCAACAATTGACAACATAAGCTACTGAGTCTCAGTGCTTAGATAAAGAAGAGAAAAACTCAATTTATGTGCTTCATTTATCCTAGGTAACAATGCCAATTTGATCCATCGTAGAACAATGGTAAGCATGCAATTTAGTCAAACTCAAATCACGTATTTTCTTGCTATGTAAAGTCTGGTTAGATTTTCCTGTAGAGAGAGAGAGAGTCCAGGGATATAGAATATACTTTGAGGGTGAAAAAGAATAGAACAAGAATGGAGTAATTGATAGAGAGAGAGAGAGAGAGAACGAGAGAGAGAGAGAGACACCATTGGGATTGGAGTGGGCATGAGGGGTGGGGTGCTGATGGACAGAAATAATGGGTAGGGAGAAAGAGAATGATGGAGTGAGAAGGAGAGGGATGCAGAAAATTGATATAAACAGAGGTACAAATAGGCAAATGGTGGTGGGAGTGAGGGAGAAGACAAAATATGGAAACAGAGATAAACATAGGAAGGACATTGAAAAGAAAGAGTCATAGAGTCATTCAGCATGGAAACAGACCCTTCGGTCCAACTCGTCCATGCTGACCAGGTTTCCTAAACTGAACTAATCTCATTTGTTGCATTTGGCCCATATCCATCTAAACTTTTCCTATCCATGTACCTGTCCAAATTTTTTTTTAAATGTTGTAATTGTACCTGCTTCTACCACTTCTTCTGGTAGGTCATTCCATGCACACACCACCCTCTGCATGAAAAAGTTGCCCTTCAGGATCCTTTTAAATCTGACCCTCTTACCTTAAACTTGTGCCACCTACTTTTTGACTTCTCTAGCCTTGGATAAAGACCTTGGCTATTTACCTTATCTCTGTCTCTCATGATTACATAAAACTCTATAAAGTCATCCCTCAACCTTCCATGCTCAAGTGGAAAAAGTCCCACCTCTCCTTATAACTCAAACTCTCCAGTCCCAGCCACAGCCTTGTACATTTTTACTTCCTAGTTTAACAACATCCCCCTATAACATGCAACCAGAATTTACGCAGTACTCTAAAAATGGCCTTACCAATGTCTTGTGCAGCTGTAACGTGATGCCCCAATTCCTACACTCAATGATCTGAACAATGAAGGGAAGCCTGCTGAATACCTTCTTCTCTGCCCTGTCTACCTATGATGCCACTTTCAAGGAACTATGAACCGGCACACCAGGTCCCTCTGGTCGACAGCATTCCCCACAGCCCTACCATTAACTAGGAGGGTTCTGCCCAGAATTGCCTTACTAAATTAAACTCCAACTCCACTCCTTACCCATTGGCCTATCCAAACAAAATCCTATTGTACTTTTAGATAACCTTCTTCACGGATTCCACCAATTTGTAATCATCCGCAAAGCTTACTAATCAAACCTCCGAAATTCTGATCCAAATGGAGAGACCAAAAGCTCAAAAAAAAGAGATGTGTTGGGGTGTAGTGAGAAAGGGATTGACAGGAAGCAGGAGATTGAGACAGATAGATGGATAAAATAAATCTGTCGACAGGAACAAAGGCACACGATATTGGTGTATACTTTACAAACGCCACTTTCCATGCTGCTCAATGCAGGACAAGTATTTCGATGTGCACGACAACAAATGTGAGGGAGTTACTTACGCTGCCTTGAACATGGATGGTGTGAATCAAAAAGAAGCTGCCTCGGTCATCAGGGGAGAGACGTGTGTTTATATGGAAGTGAAAAAATAACAATTTTTCTCCCTCCACCATTGCTGTCTGTTTCAGTCACATTGCTTGCTAAAGCTCACCTGGTGAATTAATTCACACATCGCACCTGCCCCCCATCCACCCCGCAATCGCCCTCTCAGTCAACTGACACAGCAGAAATCCTTTCCTGGTTCCCTGAGTCATCAAAGTCACCTCGGGACATTGCCAGGATTGGAAATATGGCAAACATTTCCATCGCGAACCCTTAAGCCTCCTCTCAACAGATGGGCCCAGCTGCAGTACGAGAGAGAGAAAGGGGCCACTCAGATTTTCAATTCTGCCTAAATTGATTGATTGATGTATTGTTACGTGTACCGAAGTACAGTGAAAGGCTTTGTTTATGTGCAGTATAGGCAGATCATAGTAAGCAAAGATGTACAGATCAAAAAAACTTAGACAGAGGCATTCAGGTTACATTGCACAGGGCTTGCGCAAGGCGAGATCAATGTCAGCAAGATCAGCATTATTCGAGGCTAGAGAGTCCATTCATCAGTCCAATAATGACCAGGAAGAAGCTGTTCCTGAACCTGCTTGTGTGTGCGATCAGGCTTCTGTATCTTCTGCTTGACAGAAGAGGTTGTAGGAGATCGTTACTGGGGTGTGATGGATCTTTGATGATGTTGGCAGCAGCGAGCCGTGTAAATGGAGTTCACGGATGGGAGGGTGGCTTCCGTGATATTTTGGGCTGTGCACACCACCTTCCGTAGTTTCTTACTGCCCTGGAGTTGCCATACCAGGCCGTTTTTGCTCCTGGACAGTATGCTTTCAATTGTGCATTTGTAAAAGTTGGTGAGGGTCCTTATGGAACATAGAACATTACAGCGCAGTACAGGCCCTTCGGCCCTTCGGCCCTCGATGTTGCACCGACCTGTGAAACCAATCTGCAGCCCATCTAACCTACACTATTCCATTATCATCCATATGTTTATCCAACGACCATTTAAATGCCCTTAAAGTTGGCGAGGCTACTACTGTTGCAGTCAGGGCATTCCTCGCCCTTATTACTCTCTGAGTAAAGAATCTACCTCTGACATCTGTCCTATATCTATCACCCCTCAATTTAAAACTATGTCCCCTCATGCTAGCCATCACCATCCGAGGAAAAAGGCTCTCACTGTCCACCCTATCTAATCCTCTGATCATCTTGTATGTCTCTATTAAGTCACCTCTTAACCTTCTTCTCTTTAACGAAAACAGCCTCAAGTCCCTCAGCCTTTCCTCATAAGACCTTCCCTCCATACCAGGCAACATCCTGGTAAATCTCCTCTGCTTCCACGTCCGTTCTATAATGCGGTGACCAGAACTGTACGCAATAGTCCAAGTGCGGCCGCACCAGAGTTTTGTACAGCTGCAACATGACCTCGCCGCTCCAAAACTCAATCCCTCTACCAATAAAACCTAACACACCGTACGCCTTCTTAACAACCCTATCAACCTGGGTGGCAACTTTCAGGGACCTACGCACATGGACACCGAGATCTCTCTGCTCGTCCACACTACCAAGAATCTTACCATTAGCCCAGTACTCTGTATTCCTGTTACTCCTTCCAAAGTGAATCACCTCACACTTTTCTGCATTAAACTCCATTTGCCACCTCTCAGCCCAGCTCTGCAGCTTATCTATGTCCCTCTGTAACCTGCAACATCCTTCCGCACTATCCACAACTCCACCGGCTTTAGTGTCATCCACAAATTTACTAACCCATCCTTCCACGCCCTCATCCAGGTCATTTATAAAAATGACAAACAGCAGTGGCCCCAAAACAGATCCTTGCGGTACACCACTAGTAACTGGACATGCCCAAGACATCCTGAGAAAGGAGAGGCGTTGTTGTGCCTTCTCATTGTCACCTGTATGTGAGAAGCCCAGGACAGGTTGTTGGTTATCGTCACTCAGAGAAACTTGACGCTGTCCACCCTCTCAACCTCAGTTCTGTTGATGTAGATGGGAGCACGTTCTCCTCTTTTCTTTCTGAAGTCAATGGTCAGTTCTTTAGTTTTGCCGAGAGAGAAGTTGTTCTCATTGTACCACGTTGCCAAACCCTCTATCTCCCTTTTCTGTATTTTGAGAATCATCTAATAATGGTTATTAGATATCCATTAGATAGAGGTGTTTGTGAAGGTTTTCATCACAATAAAAAGAGCCTATGCCCCACTGAAAGAAATAGGGTCCAGTGCTGTGAAGACTCATATATTTGCCAGAAGATTGAGGAACTTTTAGACACCAAAAAGGTTAAGAACAAGTGAAAGCATGCAGGTACACAAGAAAGAAACAGAGAAAAACAGACTAACGACTTCCTAAATATATGAAAAAGCCCCTCGAGCCTGTTCTGCTTGCCATTCAATGAGGTCGTGGCTGATCTGTGGCCCAACTCCATTGACCTGCCTTTGGTCCGTACCCCCAGTACCTCTGCTTAACAAAAATGATCCCTCTCAGATTTAAAATGAATAACTTAACTAGTATCCATTGTGGTTTATGTAAGACAGTTCCAGTCCTCTACCAGTTGTTATGTGATGTGTATTATCACCAGACTATTAATATGGAGACCCAAGTAATGTCCTGGAGACTTGGATTCAAATCCTGCCATGGCAGATGGTGGAATTTGATAACCTGTAATTAAGGCTTTAACAATAATCACGAATCCGATGCCGATTGTTCGGAAAAATTTACCTGGTTCACTAATGTCTTCGAGGGAAGGAAATCCATTGCCCTTACTTATATGGCCTAAATGTGACTCCAGATCAACAGTGATGCGGTTGACCCTTAACTGCCCTTGGGGCAATTAGGGACGATCAATAAATTCTGCCCCAGCCTGTGACACTAACATCCGATAAACATGTTTTTTTCAAAAAAAGTGTTTCCTGACATCTCTCCCAAATGGTCTAGCCCTAATTTTTAGACTACACTCCCTAGTAGTAGAATTTGTGGAATTTTCCAGGATGAAATTAATGCCAGGCAAACTGAATGGACCTCTTCTCTCTGTCTTTATTGCAGAGGACACTAAAGGAAACCCTGAGGATAGTTGAAAAGGAATGATCAAAAGGGAAACAGAGAAAGAGACCTTTAATGTCAGTCAAGGGAAAGCTAATAGGATTCATATTGGAGAAATCTGAGTTAGACTTGAGAAATTCAGCAAATCTGGCAGCATTTGTGGAGAGAGAGCGAAACAGAGTCAATGTCATACGCTTTGAATGCAGAAAGTGCTGGAGAAACTCAGTAGGTCTGCCAGCAGCTGGAGAGAGAAAGAGTTAATGATTCGAGCCTCGTGACCCTTCCTTGCAACTAGAAGCATCTAGAAAAAGGTAGTATGGAGAGCAAGTATGAAACTTAAGTGCAGACAATGTCCAGACAGAGAGAGAGAGAGAGAGAGAGACAAAAGCAGAAGTGTGAAAAAGATTTATTTTCAAATCCCCTCTGAATCTCCTGTCCCTTACCCTAAAACTGTGCCCCCATGATTAGCCCCACTCAGCAAAAGGAAGGGGAGAAAAGATGACCTTTTCAGGAGTGTGACAACACCAAATGCAAGTGCCCCTCCAAGTCAACACAACGCACTTATTCATAGCTTTATTGCCGTTCTTCCAATGTCACTGGCTCAATCCTCTCAATCACCCTTTCTGTGTGTGGGGCGTCGTCGAACAGCTCAAAGACAGGAGTGGTTTAAAAAGCCATCTTAAGATCGACTTTGCAGGGGGAAGGCGGGGTCATAATTGGGCATGGGATAATAAACAATGCCTTGTCCATTGATGCCCCATCCCACAAGCAAGTAAAAAATAAGTTTGACTAATAAATTGAGTGAATGGCCTCAAACTTATGAAGAAGAATATTTCTGAAGAAGGGTCTAGACCCAAAACGTCAGCTTTCCTTCTCCTCTGATGCTGCTTGGCCTGCTGTGTTTATCCAGCTCTACACCTTGTTATCTCTAGCCTCAAACTTATTCATCTAGTTTGGTATTTGTTGGTCAGCATGGACGTGATGGGCTGAAGGACCTGTCACTATGTGTGTGACTCTACAAATCTGTAAAACCCACGGATGTTACCACTTCTTTGAAACGCTGCTCCACTTTTGAATGTCACAGAGCTGGAAAATGACATAAAGTTATTGTTTCAAATGAAGGTGGACAAAATAAGTTTCATTTTCTCTTCCAAATCCAAAATCTGTTCAATCGAGTGAGTTACATCTTGTGGTGAATATTGCTTCGTACTATGTAATTTCATGGAATAAGTGAAGCCCAGTACCTCTCGGTATTTTGGCATCCAGCTTTCCCTGAAATGAAAACAAATTGCAAACAGATAATGCAAAGATTCACAGATTTTTCTTTGCAGCATATACATTTCATGAATCAAACGCAACACCTTTTTCCTGTATCCACTCCTGGAAAATAAATCAGCCGTAATTAATTATCGCAATATTGTTTAGCTATTTGGAGGCAGTTCAGAGGTGATTTGATACATTGATTCCAAAGGTGAGGGGTTTGTCTTGTGAAGAGAGATTGAGCAGTTTTAGAATATACTATCTGGAGTTTAGAAAATTGAGGAATGTGTTGCTGCAACTGTAGTAGATATTGCTGTTTGCACATCCAGAGTTCTGTATAGAGTTTTGGTCCCCTAAATTGAGGAAGGGTGTAATTGCATTTCAGACAGTTCAGAGATGATTCACTCAACTGATTCCAGCAATGAGGGGTCTGTCTTACGTAGAGAGATTAAGCATGTTCAGCCAATACTCTCTGCAATTTAAAAGAATGACAGGAGGTCTAATTGAGGGATATAGGCCTCTAAAGGGCAGGTTTACAAAATAGGCGGAGAGGAGATATTTCCTCGTGTGGGGCAATCTTGGACAAGAAGTCATCATTTCAGGATAAGGGGCTGGAGCAGAATGAAAACAGAGAAGACGAGGAATAACTTCTCTCAAAGGGCCGTGAATCTGTGGGAGTTCATTCCCTCAGAGTGTGCAGTGATTGCCAGGACACAGAAAAAAATTGAAGGAGGAGACAGATTTTTAATCAGTTACGGGTTAAAGGGAGTGGGGCAGGAAAGTGGAGTTGAGGCCAAGAGGAGATCAGGCACAGTCGTATTGAATGGTGAGGCAGATTCCTGTGGGGCTGAATGGCCTGTTCCTAGCCCTCATGGCTTTGAAAACAAATCCTTTGACTTGTCTTTTCAGGATGCATCAGTGCCACCTGCAAACTTATTGCCCTAATGTCACATTTCCTTCCAAGGAAGATACATGCATCATTTGTGCAGACATGAAAAATAAACAAGAGAAGACTAAAGATAAATGTGTTCTATGATAGTAGTTAGAGTGCAGGTATTTCCTCCTTACACAGTGCAATTGTCCAATTGTCAACTACAGAAGGGCATAAAGCATTCAGCGTGGCTTCAGTAAAGCCTATAACTATCATGGTACGTTTCTGTGTAACGTGCACTGTTTCAACGTCAACATTTGAAATTGTCACACCACTGAGAATAATATTCTGTTTCTCTATTCTTAAGGTCAAAGCCCCAGACTTAGTCACAGAGTCAAAGAGTCATAAAGCATGGAAACAGACCCTTCAGTCCAACTGATCCATGCTGACCCGATTCCCTAAACTGAACTAGTCCCATTTTGCTGCATTTGGCCCATATCTCTCTAAACCTTCCCTATCCACATTCCTATCCATATGTCTTTTAAATGTTGTGACTGTGTACGCCTCTACCACTTCCTCTGTCAGCTCATTCCGGAAACGCATCAGTCTCTGCTTGAAGAAGTTGCCCCTGAGATCTCTTTTTAAATCTTTCCCCTCTCATCTTAAATCTGTGCCCTCTAGTTTTGGACTCCTCTACGCTGGAAAAAAACCTTGGCTATTCATTTATGCCACTTATGATTTTATAAACCTCTATCACCCCTCATCCTCCTATGCTCCAAGGGAAAAATTCCCAGCCTATCCAGCCTTTCTCTATAACTCAAACACTCCAGCCTTGATAACATCCCTGTAAATCTTGTCTGCACATTTTCCAACTTAATAGTATCTTTCCTGTAGCAGGGCAACCAGAACTGTACACAGTACTCCAATAGTCCTTTCACCAATGTCCTGTACAACCGTAACATGATGTCCCAACTCCAATAGACTGATGAAGGCAAGCATGCTAAATGCTCTCTTCACCACCTTGTCTAGCTGTGACACCACTTTCAAGGAACTATGTACCTGCATCTCTAGGTTTCTGTTTGACAACACTCCCCAGGGCCCCATCATTAACAGTGTAAGTCTGGTTTGTCTTAATAAAATGCAACACCTTGAATTATCTGAATTAAACTCTATCTGCTGTTCCTCAACCCATTGGGTCAGTTGATCAAGGTCCCATTGTACTCTTAGGTAACCTTCTTCACTGCCTGCTCTGCCTCAAGTTGGTGTCATCTGCAAACATATGAACTGTACCTCCTATAAATCTCATCCAAATCATTTGGACAAATGACGAGCAACAGTGGACAGGGCACTGATCCCTGCAGAACACTGTTGGTCTCAAACCTCCAGTCTGAGCAACCGCCCCCTATCACCACCCTCTGACTCCTACCGTCACCCCAATTTTGTACACTGTCAGAACTGTACAAAGTTGACGATGAAGTGGTTTAATTTAACAAGGAGTCAGAAAGAAAGAATGATGAATTTCTAACATTTAACACATCAGTTAGCTAATCTATAAAGACATGGAATTCATTGCTACAGAAGGCTGAGGAGGCCAGGTCTTTGAGTATACTTAAGTCAAAGATACTTAGGTCCTTGATTGTTAAGGGGATCAAGGGTTACGGGGAGAAAGCTGGGGAATGGGGTTGAGAAATTTATCAGCCATGATTGAATGGCAGAGCAAACCTGTTGGGCCAATTGGCCTCATTTCTGCTCCTATGTCTTAGGGAACGCCACTGGGCGTTGGGCTCCAGTCGCACAAACAGCCTTCTACCACCAAACCAGTTTTGGATCCGCCTTGCCAAGTCTCATGGATCTTGGGATCCCCTGGATCCCATGAATATTTACTGCCTTTCTCTGTCTCACGAGTTGTGATTTGATTCCCTTCTCAGCAATGAATTAATATAAACATGCAGCAGTCAAGACAGACAATGTTGAAAGTAAAAGTCACATTTTTTTAACACTCACAGGGATCTTTACAAAATAGCATTCTAACCAGGGCCTTTACAAAACAATATGGACCCTTTGGATTTACAGTGAGTTGGTCTTGCAGCTTTTATTCCTTTTTCACTTTTAGCGTGAGGAGGGGGTATCACAGTTCCCAGAAGAGATTCTGCTCCAGGCTCCCTCAGAAGGGCAGAGCTGCATTTCTATTGTGAAAGTGTCCTCAGAGTGAAAAACTATGAGAGGAAGGAAGAGTATGTCTGCCATGGGGAAAAGATTCTCACAATCTCACAGTCACATGAAGAGAAACTATTTCCATTGGTTGGAGATTCTTGAACTAGGGAGGGCATTGTCTGGGAATGAGGGCCAGACTGTTCAGGAGAAATGTTAGGAAGTACTTCCACAAACAAAGGGTGGGATAGGTTTGGGACTTACTTCCACAAACAGCAGTGGATGCTGGATCACTTATTAATTTTCAATCTGAGTCAGCTAATTTTTGTTAAGCAAAGATATTAAGGGGATATGGGCCAATATATGGTAGGCCACAGATCAGCCGTGATCTCATTGAATGGCAGAACAGGGTCGAGGGGATGAATGGCCTACTCCTGTTCCTGAGTTCCTGAAGGTGTGTCCTTTGTTCGTGAACCGTTGTATATCACTTTATCGGAAATGCCCAAAGTCTTCGATGTAAGTGGGCAATTGCAAATATCAGGTAATGACCCAGCAGAAAATACAGTTTTCCAGACAGTTCCCCTTCAGTGAGTTGTAGCAAGATCCCCAAGCACACATTCCATCTACACAGCTGGTCTGGCGGGAAATTCATCCCATAGGTTCTGGCAAAACATTGTACACATGGTGGGGAAATTACCTTGCCCCACCTCCCCAGCCTTTGAGAGTCTATTAAAAGGAAAAGCACTCAAGTTCTTTCCTCCAAGCAATTTTGTCAGATTCGAAGATTTTGACCTTGTGGATTGTAAGAGCAGGGTGGGGATTTTGAAGCTGTACAGGAATTTGGTAAGGCCACGGCTGGAGCATTGTGTGTAGTTCCAGTCTCTGTACTATAGGGAAGGATGTGATTGCACTGGAGGGGGTACAGAGGAGATTAACCAGGATGTTTCAGAGATAGTACCTATGATGCTGCTTGGCCTACTGTGGTCATCCAGCTCTACATCTTGTTAACCAGGATGTTGCCTGGTATGGAGCATTTCAGCGATGAAGAGAGGCTAGATAAGCTCGGGTTGTTTCCTTCAGCAAAGAGATGGTTGAAAGAGTACCTGATAGAGGTGTGTAAGATTATGAGGAACATGGACAAGGTGGGTGGGAAGCAGCTGTTCCTCATTGTTGAATGGTCAATAACTTGGGGGACATCATTGTAAAGTGAAAGGCAAGAGGCTTAAAGGGGTTTTGAGGATTGTTTCACCCAAGGGATGATGAAGGCCTGGAATGCACTGCCCGGGAGGATAGTTGAGGCAGGAAACCTCCCAACCTTTAAAACATACGTGGATGAGCACTTGGTGTTTTCACATTCAAGGCTATGGAGTCTAGTGCGGGAAAGTGGGAGTAGTGTGGATTGAGGAGAAGCTTTGATGGTACAGAGGCTATGGACGGAGGGGCCTTAACTACACTATATGATTCTATGAACTGTCAAGTCTGTGAATCGAAGGAGCCACTTGACATTTAACCATAACTGAAATATTTTGTAAGAAAGAGCTATGAATTTTTAAAATTTAACATAACAGGGTAGCTAATCTGTACGGATAAGGGAAACACAGTAAAACACAATCTACTTGCCCTTCCCTTTATGCAGCATTTTCAATGCATAGCAATCAGCCTTATTTCAAGGTGGAATATTGACTAAACATGCAATAATGTTTAAAGATCTACAAGCATAATGCCAACCTACAGGGGGCTCAACAATTTAATTTGACTTTCTTTTCTAACATCATTACTCTCAATTTGCCTTTTGTTTACTCTTAGCAAAATGCATCCATCTGTGACTTTATACTCAGCTATGTTTTGGACAATCTTGTTCAAGAACAGATTAAACACTTTGATAGTCCATGAAGTGAGACCTGGCACTACATGTTTTCAATTAATGATTACAAAACCATGCCAACCTTGCCTTTGGCAGAGAGATGTGGAATTTAAGACATGACATTAGATCAATTGCCTTCATTAGTCAGAGCATCGAGTGCAAGAGTTGGGACGTCATGTTACAGCTGTAACATTAGTAAGGTCACATGAGGAGTACTGCCTACAATTCTGGACACCCTGAGACAGGAAGGATTTATTAAAAAGGAAGGGTGCAATAAAGTTTTACAAGGATGTTTCCGACACAGAAGCGTTTAAGTTATGAGGAGAGGCTGGATAGGCTGTGAGTTTTTTCCCTGGAATGTAGGAAGCTGAGGCATTATAGAGGTTAATAAAATCACAAGGGGCATAGATAAGGTGAATGGCCAACGTCTTATCCACAGGGCAAGGGAGTCCGAAACTAGAGGGCGTAGGTTTAAGGTGAGAGGCAAAAGATTTAAAAGGGGCCTGAAGAACAACTTTTTCACACAGAGGGTGGTGCGTGTGTAACGATCTGCCACAGCAAGTGGTAAATGCAGGTACAATTGCAACATTTAAAAGATATTTGAACAGGTACATGGATAGGTACTTGGATAGGAAAGGTTTAGAGTGATATGGGCTAAATGCAGGCAAATGCAACTAGTTCACTTTAGGAAACCTGGTTGGCATTACAAGTCAGGCAAAAGGGTCTGTTTTCATGCTGTATGTCTCTATGACGCGATTGCTTAGAAGGGGCAGAGATTGGCACACTTAAAGGGTGCACCTCATGTCAATTGGTCTTTCCATCTACCTCTCACGATGACCTTTGCTTCATTGCTAAATGCTGAAACTGCCATGTGCCCTTCAATTTCAGTTTGATATTGACATCTATAATTGCCACCAGCTCGACTGTTTCGGATGTTGACAGTGAAAATCTCAGTTTGCTAGTGCCAGAAGTGTTACGGGAAAGTACAGGTGCTTCTGTTTTGTTTCTGAGTAAGTAAAACGCACTCCTTCTGGCACAGATCTCCCCTTGGCAGGTTATTTTAACCTTCTGCCCCACAGAAACCACACCATCAGATGGATCCATTAAGGTACTTGGGGCTATGGGGTGATCTGTAACAATATTAAATAAAGAGAACAAAATTTTTAAAAAGGAAACTGACTTAAAATTGTATGAAGTGAGTCAGAATCATAGAATCAGACAGTACAGAGGAGGCCCTTCAGCCCGTTCAGACTGTCCCATTTAAAACCCACTACTACCTGCACTACTCCCACTTTTCCATCACTAGGCCCCACAGCCTTGAATGTTATAACACTTTGAGTGAGCATCCAAGTACTTTTCAAAGGTTGTGAGGCTTTCTGCCTCAACTACTCCCCCAAGCGTTGCACTGCAGACCACCCCTGGGTGAAACAAGCCTCAAATCTCTCTCTAAAACTCCTTTCAGTTTAAACCAGTGCTCCCATTGTGATTGATCCTTCAAATAAGGGGAACAGCTGCTTCTTCTTCCCCCTGACCATGCCCTTCATAATCTTACACACCTCTATCACCCCCTTCGACCTTCTCTGTTCTGAAGAAAACAACCTGAGCTTATGCATCTTCTCTTCATCGCTGAAATTCTTGGTCCCAGACAACATTCTGGGGAATCTCTTGTGCACCCCCTCCACTACAATCACAACCTTCCTAATCAAGTCTGCCCAAGAAGGGCTCTGAAGAAAGACATTGGGGAGGATATGAAGGACACGAAGGGACACAGCGAAGACTCCATGCGAGATCCACCTTCGTACTAAGAAGACCCGGAGTGCCCTGCAGACCGAGCTCAGGGAACTGGATCCAACCTCTCAATCAAGTTCAGCAGAGGGGGTAGTCCGTGTATTTTTCAGAGAGCCTGCCTAGGTTGTGTGAAGTTAATTTGTGTAAAAGCTGTTCCTTTAAATTGTGAGTACTTCAATAAAACTAACCTTGAACCACAGTCCTTTGGTTGTCTCATACAGTGACAATGCCTGGGTAAACATGGTTTCTGAGACATAAATTGGTTGAAGTGTCTGTGTAGAGAACTTCACAGATGACCCACAGTGAAGGAAGCACAGCATAGCTCCCACCTATCAGTGGAAAGGCTAATGAAATGTTGGCCCTTCTTTCAAGGGGGGTGGAGTGTAAGAATAGGGAAGTCTTACTGAGAATGTACAAGGTGCTGGGGAGACCACATCTGGAGCACTGTAAGCAGTTTTGCTCCCCTTATTTAAGGAAAGATATCATTTCATTGGACTAGTTCAGAGAATGTTCACGAGGATGATTCCCATGATGGAGGGATTATCTAATGAGCAAAGGTTAAACAGGTTGGGACTCTACTCAGTGGAGTTTAGAAGAATGAGAGATGATCTCATTGAAACATATACGGCCTAACAGGATCGATGCTGAGAGGATGTTTCCCCTCTTAGGAGAATCTAAGACCAGAGAGTACAGTCTCAGAATAAAGGGATGCCAATTAAAGACTGAGGCAAGGAGGAATTTCTTTTCTCAGAAAGTTGTGAATCTTTGGAAATCCTAGCCACAGAGAGCTGTGTGTGGATGGAGGGGCAGAGTCTGAGACAGATAGCTTCTTGATCAATTTAAGAATCGAAGATTACCGGAAAAGGGCCGGAAAGTGGACATGACTGTGTGAGGTCAGCCATGCACTCTGGTTGTTTTCCTTAGATCATCTTTTAAAAAACCTTAAAAGATGGTTTAATATAATAACTTCAAGTGACTGTAAGGATTGTAAGGGTGATATGTAAATTTAAGCAAAAATCAAAAGCAAATTTACAGATTGCCGTTGAATTATGACTATAAAAAGCAGCACAGCCTCAATGCAAAATTGAATGCTGTTTGCTCAACAAACAGGTTAATAAATAATCTCAGAAGAAAGCAGCAGAATCATTGATGCTGCTGGGGAGAGAAAAAATAGCAATCTGGGATGCCATTATTTGGAAAAATATGGAACTAAATTAAAAGGTTTTAGAGAATGTAATAATGGGTCTGGGAGCTCGTGATATTGAAATGAATCCAACTACGACAACAGCGGGACAATTTGACTCAGCATTGTGAATTACTTAGGAAATGACAGAAACTAGCATACTCACCAGCTGTATCAGAGATAGTAGGGACTGCAGATGCTGGAGAATCCGAGATAACAAGGTGTGGAGCTGGATGAACACAGCAAGCCAAGCAGCATCATAGGAGCAGGAAAGCTTGACGTTTCGAGCCTAGACCCTTCATCAGATTTCTGGGGTCTAGGCCCGAAACGTCAAGTTTTCCTGCTCCTTTGATGCTGCTTGTCCTGCTGTGTTCATCCAGCTCCACACCTTGTTATCTCCTACTCACCAGCTGTGTCTTGTCCAACCAACGTATGGAGACAAACTGCAGAAGAAATTATAAAATTGAACGCCAGTAATTCTGCACTTCATCGTTTCAATGGTTTTAAGGCCATCAATTCTCATAGTTCGAATTTATCCACTTCACAGTAGTGAATAGGTTATAACATTAGGAAGAAAATGACTCAATCCAAATCAAATGATTTGTATTGTTTCAGGGGGTTATATGTTTCACAGTCCCTTTGCATTTCTATTTCATTTGAAAATACTGTACTCTATTTCACTAACTGTAATCACCTTCTGTCTGCCAATCTCTCATAGCCTCCAAGATTGCTTCATGCATCACAATAAATTTGAGGATGAGTTCATGTCTTTAGACCTTTCTACAAGAATGTACTATTAAATTCACTGTTGTATAGTTAAAATGCCAACATTGGAATCTGTCCAGTTGTTCTGTGTTCTCATATGGCAGTGAAATATCTTCTCCCAATGTATCCCACAAAATAACAAGAAAGTATGGATCGGATCAACTTTAAATCTTCCATTCTTCAGAAATATGGAGGTGAAAAACTGTTCATTCTGTTCTCAGTGTGACAGTTGTTATGATACGGGGATAATGAGCCACACTAAATCACTATCACTGAATTGATAACACAGTGAATTCAAAATAATCAATGACCCTCCAAATGTCCAATTGTTTCCAACAAGACCTTATGAATAATGGAATTTGGACACCTTGTTTAAGTAGGTGTCCTTATGTTCAGTGTTATTGAGCTCCTCAAGTGTTGTCGGAGCTACATCCATCCAGACAATTGGAGAGTATTCCACCATAATCCTGACTTGTGCCTTGTCAATGGTGGACAGGCTTTGGTGGTAGTCTAGAGGTGAGTTACTCGCTGCAGAATTCCCAGTCTCTGACCTGCTCTTGTAGCCACTGTGGAACAGTTACTCAACCCAAAATGTTAACTCTGATTTCTCTCCACAGATGCTGCTGGACCTGCGGAGCTTTATCAGTAATTTTGTTTTTGTTGCTTGTAGACACTATATTTATATGACAAGTCAGTATTATTTCTGGTCAATGGTAACCCACAGGATATTGGTAGTGGGACATTCAGTGATGGTAACACAATTGAATGTTGACAGGAGGTGCTTATGTCACCTCTTCTTGCAGATGGTCATAGCCTGGCATTTGAGTGGCATGATTGCTACTTGGTAGTTGACATACTGTTCAGGTCTTGTTGCTTTTGAACATGGACTGCTTCAGTATCTGAGAAGTGGGAAATGGTATTGAACATTGTGTAATCATCGGCAAACATCTTATTTCTCACCTGACAATGAAGGGAAGGCAATTGATGGAGTAGCTGAAGGTGGTTGGGCTGAGCACACTATACTATCTTCCTAAGTGTCAGGTATGACGCCAATCAGTAAAGAGTTAGCCCTCAATACCCATTAATTCCAGTTTTCCTAGAGCTCCTTGACACCACACATAGTAAAATGCAATCTCAATGTCAAGGGCTGTGACTCCATCTCTGCATATGTTTAAGGTAGAGGTTGATAGATTTCTGCTGACCCTAATTATAAAACACTGCTTGGAAATGTACATTTGTAGACTTGGTGGCTCAAAGATACGTTCTTGGAAATAAAGCAGTGGCAACGAAAAGGCACGGCGTGAGATCAGACCCTAGCTGTTCTTTATCTGAGGGAAGGACTGTAGATTACAATGATAGTTTGATCAATTGGATTCAAGGTATTGTTCTAAAGAATCATCTCACAAACACAGACACACACACATGTCACAAATGAATAAAAAAACACACACACACATACACACATACTCATGGAAATACTCCATATCTTAAAGTCACCCATGATTACAGTTGCACAATTATTGCATGAATCTCTGATGTCTTGCTTAATGCCTGAATATGCTTGTAGGAAGGCTAATGAATTGTTATCCCTTAATGCAAGAGGATTTGAGTACAGGAGCAGTGAAGTCTTGTTTCAGACACATCAGACTTTGGACAGGCCAGCCCAGCTGTGCAGTTTGGGTGCCCTTATCTCAGGAAAGATGTTATTTCCATGTAGAGAGGCCGATGATGATCCACCAGCCTTGTCCCTGGGATGGTGGCAATATCCTATGAAGAGAAAGTGGGCAAGCCAGGCCTGTCTTATTGAGGGATTTGAGAGATGAATGATGACATTGAAAAAAGAGCAACACAATCCCTAAAGAGACAGTAGATACAGGTGTAATGTTTGCTGGTTGAGGGATATTAGAGCCAGGCAGAATTTTAAAATAAGTGGGACTTCAGTCTGAGATGACGGTTTAGTTTGTTTTGCTCAGTGGATTGTCATCCTTTAGAATAATGCACCTGCAGACGCCTGTGGTCACTCCATCTCTGTGGATGTTTTAGGTGGAGGTTGATAGATTTCTGATGACCCTAATTATAAAACACTGCTTGGAAAAGAACATTTGTAGACTTGGTGGCTCAATGATGTGACATTTGAATTCTGAC
>JAHRHZ010000171.1:599073-672910 GCA_024137785.1 Ginglymostoma cirratum
AACATACAACATGTTGATAGTTGGGGGATTCCCTGACGGTAACACCAATGAATGTCAAAGGCTGATGGTTAGAACTTCTCTCAATGGTAACCATCGAGATTTTGATATTGGATGTCAAGGTAGCAATTGCTAGGTTGTCTCTCAATGATAACCCCTAGGATGTTATTAGTAGGGGATAGTTATGCCAGTGACTGACAAAGTGCGATCGTTGTATCGTCTCTTACTGGACATGGACATTGCCTGGCATTTGTCTGTCGAGACTCTTACTTGCCACTGCTCCGGCCAAGCATGGCAATTATCCAATTCCTGCTATCTGCGGATATGGATTGCTTAAGTCTGTGAGAAGGATTTGGTAAAATTCCTTTAATGCCCTTAAGAGCCATTACACAAAAATGGCTAAGGTAGCATTGTTGTCAACAACAACCTGTCACATCACCTTAGGTGGGATGCCTTATGAAATATACCAAAAATATACCAAAATATACCATTACCTGAACAAATAACAGACGCTGCCTCGTTAGGTTGGCAGTTGTGCTTGCCCAATGAGTTCGATTGACACTGGTACAAATTCCACTCAGTGCCGTTACAACCAACATCATCCAACCAGAAGGAAGACTCTGCTGGCCCGAAGTGAGCATTGCCTGGAGCCGATCGGGCAGGTCCACATCCAGTTTGCTTACAAATGACATTTGCATCAAGGATGTCCCAACTATCATCGCAGACGGCTCCCCAGGTGTTGTTGTGATACATCTCAACTCTCCCTGAACAGGGGCCATCTCCATCCTTCAGTCGCACTGCAATTGGATCTGAAGGTAAGGAGCAGGTACAGCATAAACAATTATCTTCCAGTGATGTATTTATTTGTTTAAGGGTAACATGATGTCAAGAGCGTTGATTGATCTTTTGTTTCAAGACACTCATCAAAGTAAAAAAAACAATGGATTTGCTGCTTCAAATTAACATATCAATTAAAGGAAGCCATGTTATTCACAACTACAGGCTCGCCCCTGCCCCTTGAATCAATGGGACAGGACAACACAGGAAGAGACACTTCGGCACACCATGTCTGTGCTGACCATGATGCCATTCTCTAGTAATTCCATCTTCCAGCACACCATCTGTATCCAGCTATAGGAGATATTAGGAACTGCAGATGCTGGAGAATCCGAGGTAACAAGGTGTAGATCTGGATGAACACAGCATTCCAAGCAGCATCATAGGAGCAGGATGGCTGACGTTTCGGGCCGAGACCCTTCATCAGAAATGGGGGAGGGGAAGGGGTTCCTGAAATAAATAGGCGGAGAGGGGGAGATGGATAGAAGATGGATAGAGGAGAAGATAGGTGGAGAGGAGGCAGACAAGTCCAAGAGGCTTGGATGGAGCCAGTAAAGGTGAGTGTAGGTGGGGAGGAAGGGAGGAGATAGGTCAGTCCAGGGAGAACGAACAGTTCAAGGGGACGGATGAGGTTAGTAGACAAGAAAAGAGGGTGCAGCTTGAGGTGGGAGGAGGGGATAGGTGAGAGGAAGAACAGGTTAGGGAGGCAGGGATGAGCTGGGCTGGTTTTGGGATGCGGTAGAGGGAGGGGAGATTTTGAAGCTCGTGAAATCCACATTGATACCATTGGGCTGCAGGGTTCCCAAGCAGAATATAGAACATAGAACACAGAACAATACAGCGCAGAACAGGCCCTTCGGCCCTCAATGTTGCGCCAACCTGTGAACTAATCTAAGCCCATCCCCCTACACTATCCCATCATCATCCATATACTATGAGTTGCTGTTCCTGCAGCCTTCGGTGGCATCGTTGTGGCGCTGCAGGAGGCCCAGGATGGACATGTTGTCTGAGGAATGGGAGGGAGAGTTGAAATGGTTCACGACTGGGAGGTGCAGTTGTTTATTGTGAACCGAGCGCAGGTGTTCTGCAAAGCGGTCCCCAAGCCTCCGCTTGGTTTCTCCGATGTACAGGAGGCAACAACAGGTACAGCGGATGCAGTATACCACGTTACCAGATGTGCAGGTGAACATCTTCTTGGGGCCTGGGATGGGGGTGAGGGAAGAGGTGTGGGTGCAGGTGTAGCACTTCCTGTGGTTGCAGGGAAAAGTGCCGGGTGTGGTGGGGCGACCACCCCCTGGATCATGACCCCACCCCCGAGCACCAAGCCATCATCTCCCAAACCATCCACAACCTCATCACCTCAGGTGACCTCCCACCCACAGCCTCCAACCTCATCATTCCCCAACCCCGCACCGCCCGCTTCTATCTCCTTCCCAAAATCCACAAACCTGACTGCCCTGGTTGACCCATTGTCTCCGCCTGCTCCTGCCCCACCAAACTTATCTCCACCTATCTTGACACCATTTTCTCCCCCTTAGTCCAGGAACTCCCTACCTACGTCCGTGACACCACCCACACCCTTCACCTCCTCCAGAACTTCCAATTTCCCGGTCCCCAACACCTCATTTTTACTATGGACGTCCAGTCCCTATACACCTGCATTCCCCATACAGATGGCCGAAAGGCCCTCCGCTTCTTCCTGTCCCACTGGCCCGACCAGTCCCCCTCCACTGACACCCTCATCTGCTTAGCCTAACTCATCCTCACCCTCAACAACTTCTCTTTAAATTCCTCCCACTTCCTACAGACAAAGGGGGTGGCCATGGGTACCCGCGTGGGTCAAAGCTATGCCTGCCTCTTTGTAGGTTACGTGGAACAATCCCTCTTCCGTACCTACGCTGGCCCTAAACCCCACCTCTTCCTCCGTTACATTGATGACTGTATTCGCACCGCCCCGTGCTCCCACGAGGAGCTCAAACAGTTCAGCCACTTCACAACAGCTTCCACCCCAAACTTAAGTTCACCTGGACCATTTCCAAAATCTCTCCCAACTTCCTGGACCTCTCTGTCTCCATCTCGGCCAAGCACCTAGAAACCGATATCTATTTCAAGCCCACCGACTCCCGCAGCTGCTTAGAATACACCTCCTCCCACCCACCTTCCTGCAAAAATGCCGTCCCCATTCCCAATTCCTTCGCCTCCGCCACATCTGCTCCCAGGATGAGGCATTCCACTCCCATACATCTCAGATGTCCTCATTCTTCAAGAACAGCAAAATCCCCCCTGCAGAGGTCGAGAACGCCCTCGACCGTGTCTCCTGCATTTCCCGCAACCCATCCCTCACACCCTGTGCCGGCAATAACGGCCAAAAAAAGAATCCCCCTCGTCCTCACGTACCACCCCACCAACCTCCGGATCCAACGCCTCATCCTCCAACACTTCCGCCATCTGCAATCTGACCCCACCACCAAAGACATTTTTCCCTCCCCACCCTTGTCTGCTTTCCAGAGGGACCACTCTCTCTGTGACTCCCTTGTCCACTTCACACTCCCCTCCAGACCCATCACACCCGGCACTTTTCCCTGCAACCGCAGGAAGTGCTACACCTGCCCCATACCTCCTCCCTCAGCCCCATCCCAGGCCCCAAGAAGACTATCTACATCAAACAGATTTCCACCTGCACATCTGCTAATGTGGAATACTGCAACCGCTGTACCCATTGTGGCCTCCCCTACATCGGGGAAACCAAGCGGAGGCTTGGGGACCGCTTTGCACAACACTGACGCTCGGTGTGCAATAAACAACTGCACCTCCCAGTCGTGAACCATTTCAACTCCCCCTCCCATTCCTCAGACGACATGTCCATCCTGGGCCTCCTGCAGTGCCACAACGATGCCACCCGAAGGCTGCAGGAACTCATATTCTGCTTGGGAACCCTGCAGCCCAATGGTATCAATGTGGATTTCACGAGCTTCAAAATCTCCCCTCCCTCTACCGCATCCCAAAACCAGCCCAGCTCATCCCTGCCTCCCTAACCTGTTCTTCCTCTCACCTATCCCCTCCTCCAACCTCAAGCTGCACCCCCATTTCCTGTCTACTAACCTAATCCCGCCTCCTTGAACTGTCCGCCCTCCCTGGACTGACCCATCTCCTCCCTTCCTCCCCACCTACACTCACCTTTACTGGCTCCATCCAAGCCTCTTGGACTTGTCTGTCTCCTCTCCACCTATCTTCTCCTCTATCCATCTTCTATCCATCTCCCCCTCTCCGCCTATTTATTTCAGGAACCCCTTCCCCTCCCCCATTTCTGATGAAGGGTCTAGGTCCGAAACGTCAGCCTTCCTGCTCCTATGATGCTGCTTGGCCTGCTGTGTTCATCCAGCTCTACACCTTGTTTTCTGTATCCAGCTACGGCCTACCTGTTTATATATCTGTCTATATTTCTCTTAAAGTCTGCTGTCATATCACTGGCATTGTTTTCTTTAAAGCTGAGGAGATTGTGAGGGAACAGAACATGATTGAGATGCATAAAATGATGAGGGGGTATAGATAGTTTGGACAGGAAGAATCGGTTCCCTCTTGATAGAGGTCTCAATGTCAAGGGCTGGGGGGAAGGGAATTGGTTATGGAATCTGGAACTCACTGTCTGTAAGGGTGGGAGAGGCAGAGACCCTCATCAGATTGAGCATCAAGAGGCGATGTTTAGATTCCCTCTCAATTGTGGAACAGAGGATATTGATAGTGGGGGGGATACAGTGATGGTAACATCACTGAATATGAAGAGGGCAATGACTAGAATCTCTCTCAATGGTAACCATCATGATATAGATATTCGCAAATTTGGTGATGGTGACCATATTGAAAGTCAAGGTGGTGATTGCTAGATTTTCTCTCGCTGGTAACCCCCAGTAATATGACATTGGGGAATTCAGAAATAGCAATTCTATTGAACATCAAGGGGGTAAACATGAGATTCTGTCTCAAAGGTAACCCTCGGAAGTTGATCATGTTGGGGTTAAGTTATTGTTATGCCACTGAATATCAATGGGAGATGGTTAGATTATCTGTCAGTGGTAGCATCCAGGATGTTCGTAGTTGGGGGATTCACTGAGAACAACACCATTGAAAGTCAAGGGTCGATGTTAGAATTTCCCGCAATGGTAACCATCAAGATATTGATGTTGGGGGGATTACCAATCAAATTCTTCAATCAAATTTGAAGAAATTTGATCATTTTATAAGCAGTTCCTGCTAAAATTAAGTCATCCTAACCAACAGATAGATAGGGTGGCAAGCTGCCAAATGCAGTAAGTAATTTCAGTTCCTCGGGAAATACTTATAACTAATATTCTGGGTGGTATAGTGGGCAGAGAAGAAGGTTATCGAAGAGAATATTGACCAACTGTGCCAATGAGCTGATGAATGGCAGTAGAGTTTAATGCAAATAAATTTGAGGCATTGCATTTTTAAAAAGACAAACCAGGGTAGGACTTACTCAGTTAATGGTAAGGTCCTAGGGAGTGTTGTCAAACAGAGAAACCTAGGGGTGCATTGTTCCTTGAAACTCCATCACAGGTAGATATGGTGGTGAAGAAGGCATTTGGCACACTTGCCTTCATTGGTCAGAGCATTGAGTACAGGAGTTGGGATATCATTACAGCTGTATAAGATAATGGTAAGGCCACATTTGGAGTACTGCATACAATTCTGGTTGCCCTACTATAGGAAGGATGTAATTAAACTGGGAAGGGTGCAAAAAAGATTTACAAGGATATTACTGAGACCAGAGGATTTGAGTTATAGGGAAGGCTGGATGGGCTGGAACTCTTTTCACCTGGCCTGGAAAGGAATTTTACTGAATCCTCCTCAGACACTGATGCAATCTGTGTCCACATGTAGTGAGACATGGATAATATCCATGTTTGGGCTGACAAGTGGCAAGTAACAGTCATACCAAAGAAATGCCAGACAATGACCATTTCCAACAAGGGAAGATATAACCATCGCCCTTGTCATTCAATGGCGTTACCATCTCCCAATAATAACACACTAAGGGTTACCATCCAGAGGGAATCTAACCATTGCCCATTGGCATACAATGGTGTTACCATCACTGAGTCCACCACAACCAACATCCTGCGGATTACCTTTGAGAGAGAATCTAAACTTTGTCCCTTGACGTTCAACAAGATTACTTTCCCTGAATCTCCCCTGCTGACAACAATTATATTGAGGATTACAGTTGAGAAACAATCTAGCCATGTCCCCTTTATACTCAATGGTTTTTACCATGACTGAATCCACCAATCAATATCCTGATGGTTACCATTGAGAGGGATTCTAATCATCAGCCCTTTACATTCAATGGTGTGACCATCAGTGAATCCCCCAACTATCAACCTCCCATAGCCTTTCCTGATGACCTGCTGCCCCGTGTGCTAGTTTTCTGTTTCTCGTGCACAAGTCCCCCACAAGTCCCTTTGTGTTGTAGCTCCCTGTCTATGTTGCCCCTTGCCCTCTGCAAATATTAGATCGTTAATTTCTCTTGAATCCAGCAGTGAGACACCAATTCAGAAATCCTCAACTCTACTTTCCTGCCTTTTCTCCCCCCATAACCTTCAATTCCCCTTTCTGATTAAAAATCTAAGCCTTAGACATACTCAATGATCCAGCCTCGACAACCCTGTGTGGTGAAAAATTTCATAGATTCACTCCCTTCAGAGAGAAGAAATTCCTCCTCATCTCCATCATCAATGGGTGACCCACTCATGCTGAGATGATGCCCCTCTGGTCCCAGACGGGGATGTAACTTCTCACCACAGTGACTATTGAGCCAATCTCACTTAATGGATATTGTTCATTTGGCAACTGGTAATCAACTTTGACATTCTCCTGAACTCCTAAAATAGTCAGTGAGAATTAAATGATTGTGTACTTTTTTTTTATAAATCCAAACAAGTAGCGGGTATGTTCTCTCCAGTGCTGGCTTTAGTTTCTCCCAGCGACATTGAGGTGAGCTTGTCTTTGTCTCCTGTTCACATTCTCCAACCAGATTGGCCTGTCCAAATTAGGCCTGCACAGACGCTGAGTTACTGTGTGTGCCCTCCCTAGTTTCCTACTTATAAGATCAAAACAGTATTAGATGATCAGATATAGGGGCAGAATTAGGATATTTGGCCCACCAAGTCTGCTCCATCATTCAATCATGGCTGATGTTTCTCAACCCCGTTCTTCTACCTTCTCCTTGTAACCCTTGATGCCCTTATCAAGAACCGATCTATCTCTGTCTGAAATTCACTAAATGACTTGGAATCCACAGCCTTTGCAGCAATGAGTTCCACAGATTCACCATCCTCTGGCTGAAGAAATTCCTCCTCATCTCAGTTCTAACACTTCACCCTGAGGCTGTGCCCTTGGGTCGTAGTCTCTCATATCCATGAAAACATCTTCTCCACGTCCACGCTATCCAAGCTTCACAGTATTCTGTAAGTCTCAATCAGATGCCCCCCACCTCATCCTCTAGACTCCATGGAGTGCAGACCCAGAGTCCTCAACCATTTCTCACTTGACAAGCTCTTCATCGCTCAGAACTTTCTTGTAAACCTCCTTTGGACACACTCCAAGGCCAACACATCCCTCTTTAGACACGGGGCTCAAAGCTGATCAAAAATCCTAAATGTGGTCTGCATGTCTCAGCAGTACAGCCCTGCTCTTATATTCTAGCCCTATTAAAATTAATACTAACAACAATTTCATAAGCCTTGTCATATTCATCATTGCACAACACTCTCCAGCTACAATTGCCACATTCTTAATAAACAAGGGTAATGTCCATTTATTAAACATATGGGAATAAAATCTCAAGTGACAACACTAAATACAAACAGACATTTGCTATCCAGTCTAATAAATTCACCAAGAGAAGTAAACAACTTGGATTTTTGCTGCCTATCCAACCAATCTTTTGTGTTCATTTTTATAAACATTATTTCTGGACCATCCATCATACCTGTTTTCTGTCCATATCCCTTAACACCTTTGCTTCACAAAAGAATTAACTCTATCAGATTTAAAATTAACATCCGATCCACCGCTGCTCCATAAGCTGTAAACTGAATTAGACAGATAATGGAGAATGTATTTAACTCACTGCCTGTTTACTGTAGAATTGAGAAGGTTAAGAGGTGATCTGATTGAAGTTTTCAAGACATTAACAGGAAAAGACAGCGTGGATAAAGAGAAGCTTTTTCCACTGGTTGGAACTCTAATACTAGGAAGGAGAATTAGGGCCAGACCGTTCAGGAGAAATTTTCGGAAGTACCTTTACGAAAAGGGTAGGAAAGGGTTGGAGCTCTCTTCCACAAATGGCGGTGGACGCTGGATCAGTTGTTAGTTTTAAATCAGAGGTAGATCAATGTTTGTTCAGCAACGATAATAAGGGGATGTGGGATAAGAGCAGGTTTATGGAATTAACTCTAAGGTCAGTCACGATCTCATTGAATGGCAGAACAGGCTCGAGGGGCTGAATGGCCCACTCCTGTTCCTGTATGTAGTGACTGTGTAGCACTGACAGTCTAGGATCTACAAGCTGCAAGACGTAAATCATGCTTCACACTTCCTTCCGACACAACAGTTGAATCAAGTCGCTAATTGTAAATTAGCGCATTCTTGCTCTACTTATCATAAATAGATTTTTTAGAAAGTCACACTGTATACACAACAATGGAGCAAAATAAGCATCCATTCCAATTAATCCTTTGCTTACTTGCATTCAAAAATAAAAGCTGTTCTTACCTGTTGAAGCTTGGCACCTCATTACCATCAAATGAACTGTAAGACAAAGAGAACAGAATTTGATCATCACGTGAGCCATAGCTGTTGTATTCCTTTTGTATTTCTCTGTCTCCCTATAGGGTGACCAATGCAGTACTGGAAAGATGATAAATTGTAAAATAAAAAGACCTCTCAATACTCTCTAAGTTTCAATCAGATTCCCCATCATCCTTCTAATTTCCATGGAGTACAGACTCAGGGTCCTCAACCTCTCCTCATATGACAAGTTCTTCATCTCCAGGATCTTTCTTGTAAACCCCCTCTGGACCAACTCCAAGACCAGCACATCCTCCCTCAGATACAGGGCCTGAAACTGCTCACAGTATTCCAAATCCGGTCTGACCAGAGCCTTATACAGCCTTAGCAGGACATCTCTGCTCTCGTATTCTAACCTTGTCAAAACGAATGCTAACGTTGCATTTGCCTTCCTAACCACCATCTGAACCTACTTGTTAACCTGAGGAGAATCCTGCACTCAGACTCCCAACTCCCTTTGTGCTTCAGATTTCTGAAGCCTTTCCCCATTTGGAAAATAGTCTAAACCTCTACTCTTCCTACTAAAGGCATTGAGCACTTACTTCCTTGCACAGATGGGAATCTTTTCATCTTTGAACAGCTCCAAATTTAATGAATCACTGAATTATCAGTAACCAGGTTACAAACGAGTGTAAATGGGTAAATAAAATGAGTTTGCTAGGTCACACTGCTAAAGTACTGTGTGCAGTTCTGGAATCCACATTCTAGGAGGGATGTCATAGCAATGGGAGACGGGGAAGAGGGAAATTTACCAGGACGTTGCCTTGGGTCCTGGAGAATTTTCAGTGATGAAGAGAGCTTGGGCAGATAGGTGTTGTTTCCCTTAGAGCAGAGCAGATTGAGAGAGGGGGGCACACGATTGAGATGTATAAAATGATGAGGGGCATAGATAGGATAGACAAGAAGAAACATTTCCCCCTTGGTGGAGGGATCAGTTATCAGGAGTCATTGATTGAAAGTAAGGAGCAGGAAGTTTCGAGGGGATGTGAGGAAAAGCTTTTTTCATCCAGAAGGTGGTGGGGAACCTGGAACTCACTCTCTGTGAGGGTGGAAGAGGCAGAAACCCTCATCACATTGAAGAAGGATTTAGACATGCACTTGTGATGTCAAGCTATGAGCCAATTGCAGGGAAATGGGTTGAGAGAATAGTCAGGTGGTTTTTTTTGACTAGCACAGACATGATGGCTGAAGGGCCTTTTTCTGTGCTATAGATCTCTCTGACTCTAAATTTAAAGAATTACGTACTTGAATTTATGAAAAGCACACCATCCAGTAATGACCAGAATGCCATTTTGATGCAATGATGTCACAGAATACTGGATATTTTCAAGGGCTTCCTTTCTTTATGTGTCCAGCGTGGCTTACGTTGACAACTTCTGTGGAATGAAAAAAAAGGTATAAGATAATTCTCAGATATAGTAGGAGCTGCCCATGCTGGAGTCTGAGATAATCAGGTGTGGAGCTGGAGGAACACAGCAGGCCAGGCAGCATCAGAGGAGCAGGAAAGCTGATATTTCGGGTCTGCACCCTTTTTCAGAGGGTCCAGATCCGAAACTTCAGCTTTCCTGCTCCAAAACCTAATTCTAGCTTGAGAGGCAGGGCAAAATTCAGAGGCTGCTTAGCTCAGTTGGCTGGACAGCCAGTGTGAGATGTAGACTGATGCCAACAGTGAGGCCCCATCTCCATGGTTACCATGAAGGTGTCTCCTTCTCTACCTCTCCCCTCGCCTGACCCTCAGGTTAACCCACCACCAGTCACCTCTCTCTTAAAGGGCGAGCAGCCCAATCGTCTGAAGGACTTTATCCTCAAAATATGAAATACAGTGAGCAGATTTCAATTTGATTCAACACCATAGGTCACATTCTAAGGATCCAGGTCCAAAATCTGCCCATGGCAGATGGTGGAATTCAAATTCAATCAATAATAACCTGGAATTAGGAGTGAAATAAAAAATCAAAATCTCATCAAAAGCTTTTTTTCTGGCTTTTTTTGAATCATCCTGTGTATGGTGTTCGAGGTAACATCCATGCTTTACAGTGATTGCATAGTTCACAATCGGTCCAATCTGGTAACAATTCAGCAAAATGCTTTCAGGGTTTTTTTAAATTTAAAGATGACATTAGACTTTGCAGCACAATGTGGGCCTGCCTCAATCTTCTCAGGCTGTGTGGTGGCTCGAATTTTGCTCAAACTCTAATGTGCACTGTGAGCATTCTGTGCTTTAAATAATCTTGTAACTAAGGTGTATTTTCTTCTTGTCTATATTGAGCATGCAAAAACATGTTTTGAAACAATTAAAACAGGATTTAACTTGTTAACAAAGAAAAGTAAGAGTCTAATGATGACCACGAATCCATTATCAATTGTTATAAAAGTCCATCTGGATCACAAATGTCCTCTTAGGGAAGGACATTACCTTCCCTTACCTGGTCTGGGCTACATGTGACTCCAATCCCCACAGCAATGAGATTGACTCTTAAATGTCCCCTCAGGCATTTAGGGATGGGTAATAAATCCTGATACAGCCAGCAAAGCCCACATCCCGTGAATCAACAATTTAAAAATTTACTGGCGATGTATCGAACAGACCAATCCTGGAATCGAAAGTGAAGGTGCTGGATGCCTGGATGAAGATCTGATATTGCCCCATTTATAATGTCAACCAAATGTTTTTGGGTCAAAGAATATACCAATTGCATTCTTGATTAGTTGGCATATTAAGAGTGACAAGCGAGAAAGGCTGGAAAATAGACATGAGGAATGTCGGATCAACCATGATCCTATTGAATGCTAGGGCAGACTAGAGGGGTTGAATGGCCTACTCCTGTTCTCCATTTGGTACTGTCTCATGGTGTTTCCAGAATGAGTTGGTGACAATGTACAAGATGATCTCTGGTGTGGAGGTACTGTCTTATGAGCAAAGGCTAGACAGGTTGGGATGTACTCACTGGAGCTCAGAATGAGGGGTGATGACATTGAAACATATTGAGGCCTGACAGGGTCAATGCTGAGAGGTTGTTTCCCCCTCATTGGAGAGTCCAGGACCAGAGGGCACAGTCTCAGAATAAAACAGACGCCAGATAATAAAACAGATGAGGAGGAATTTCTTTTCTCAGAGGGTTGAGAGTCTTTGGAACTCCTTGCCATGGAGAGCTGTGTGTGGGGGCAGAGTCCTTGTGTATATTTAAAGCTGAGGCAGGTGGATTCTTGATCAGTCAAGGAATGAAGAGTTGCAGGGAAAGGGTAGGGAAGTGGACATGAGGAATGTGGGATCAGCCTCGATCCTAGTGAATGGTGGAGCAGTCTTGAGGTGCTGAATGGCCTACTCCTATGCTTATGTCTTAAGGTCTTAAATGGAGGTGGAACATGTTTACTCTGTCAGATTTCGTTGGTTGGTTAATGGATGGGTGAATGGATAGATAGACAAACAGACAGACAGAGAAACAGACAGATATATTTAAAAACTGAATGTCCACTTCCTTTAAGAATCCTACTACTGTACTTTAACACAATGTTTGAAATCTTACCATTCAATTTAATGGTGTAAAATTCTATATTCTACAAATCACAGGATAATATTACAATTTATGTCAATATTGCCCTCTTTTGAATTATTGTTTCCACTGGAAAAACATCAATGTAGGTTCTGGAGTGCAGTGATTTTTTTTATTGAACTGAGTCTGCACACCTCCCAGTTTAATCTATCCTTCAGACAATGTCTCGAACGAAGCTGGTCAGGGCAGTCTGACTGTGGATGAGAAAAGTTCTGAAGGATGAATAATTTGTGGAAAACAGAAATTGTTGGAGGTAATCAGCATGTCAGGCATGTCGTGTGGAACAGGAAGCAGAGTTAAAGTCTTGACTCCAACATGACTTTGAAGGTGTTCATTTGTATTCTAATCATTTCAATATAAAGACAGGAATTGCCTCTATTCATAGACTTACAGAATTATACAGTACAAAAGAGAGTCTTCAGCCTATTGAGTTTGTACCGCCAAAAATATACTACAATGTACAGTAGACCCACTTTCTTGGTCTAAACCCCATAGTCTTGAATGTTATACCACTTGACCAAGTAATTTTTAAATGTTGTGACATTTCCTGCCTCAACTACATTTACAGGCAGTGCAGTCCAGATCTCCACCACACTCTGGGTGAAACAATCCTCAAGTCCCACTCTAAACCTCCTGCCTTTCACTTTAAAGTGATGTACCGCACACCCCCCAACCCCATCCCTGTTATTGACCCTTCAACTAAGGGGAACAGCTGCTTCCTATTCACACTGTCCGTGCCCCTCATAGCCTTACACACCTCTATCAGGTTTCCACCACCACCCCCAACCTTCTCTGCTCCAAACAAACAACCCGAGCTTATCCAGCCTCTTTTCTTCCATCCTAGGCAACATCCTGGTGAATCTCCTCTGCACCCTCTCCAGTGCTATCACATCCTTCCTATAGTGCAGAGACGGTAACGACACACAGTGCTCCAGCTGCTTCCTGATCAAAGTCCTGCCCATCTCCAACATCACCTCCCCACTCTTATAATCCATGCCTCGACTGAAAAAGGCACATGTCCTATACACCTTCTTAACCGCCCTGTTAACCTGTCCTGCCACCTTCAGGGACCTGTGGAAAAACATTCCAAGATCCCTCTGTTCCTTTGAGCTTCCTTGTGTCCTGCCATTCCAATGAATAGTACTCAATAGTACTCCCTTGTCTTCTTCCTTCTTGTAAAGTGCATCACCTCAGACTTACCAGGGTAAACCAAAAATATACTCTAACATTCTGTCAAATCTTTGTTGTGTCTGGACAATGAAATATAAAGACTTTATTGAGACTATAATGGAAAAATGCTGATAACATATGTCTTCAGTTCCCAATATAATCATAGAATCACACTGTACCATGTCTGTACCACCAAAAATACGTTAAGAATGCCATTGGTATAGTATTGTGTGCAATCCTGGAATGTACATTCTCGGGGGATTGTGATAGCACTGGGAGACGGTGAGAGGGAGATTTACCAGGAGGTTGTTTTGACGCTGGAGAGTTTCAGTGATGGAGAAAGATTGGACAGATTGGGGATGTATTCCTTAGAGCAGGGAAGATTGAGAGGGCGCACATAACTGAGATGTATAAAATGAAGAGGGGCATAGGTAGGGTAGACAGGAAGAAAATTTACCCCCTTGTTGGAGGCATCAATGACCAGGCAGATCATAGATTGAAGGCAAGGGGCAGTTATGATGACCATTACTATCAAGGATAACGTTTACAGGGAATAATGAATCTGAATTGATTTTTGTCACGTTTCTGCTAGCCACATCATGGAACTACTGCCTGGATTCCGATATTAAGTTCTCGCTGGCAATAGGTTTGGCAATACACAATAAGTAAAATATCTTCATTTGCAGGAACAGCAAAAACTCCGAGAACAGATTGACCTGATCTAATGATTAAAAAAGAAAGCAATACAGAATTACAGGAGTAGAGATAGCAGGAACTGCAGATGCTGGAGAATCTGAGATAACAAGGTGTAGAGCTGGATGAACACAGCAGGCCAAGCAGCATCGGCGGAGCAGGAAAGCTGACGTTTTGGGCCTAGACCCTTCTTAGGTCTAGGCCCGAAACATCAGCCTTCCTGCTCCTCTGATGCTACTTGGTCTGCTGTGTTCATCCAGGTCTACAACTTGTTATCACAGAATTACAGGAACTTGAATTCTATTATTTGCGTCTACAGGAACAGTCTGTCGAAATATTACAAAGCAGCTGGTTTCCTGATTAGGTGATGAGTCTTAAATTTCGGATATGTGACGTAACTTTGTGGCAACAAGATATTCAAATGACATCTTAATGTATTACTCAATATTGTATTTGCATTACATTTTGCAGTTTAATTTTGTTCAGTCTTTTTATATCCCTGATGCATTTGCTATAAATTTCACTTTGGTGCCCCTTACTTTGCATTGTCACTTTGAGATGCAAACAGACAGTTAACCTTAAGAAATTATCAAACATACACTCACTGCAAAGCATTGAACCAGTTTATTTGAAATGGATATTGATAGACTAAGTAAATGGGCAAAATTGCGGCAGATGGAGTTCAGTGCAAGTGTGAGGTGATCTATTATGGACCGAGAAAGGGTCAGGGTACTTTCTAGATGATATGAAGTTAAATACAGTAGATATCCAAAGAGTTTTGGGGGTTCGGGTTCACTCAGGTTTGGAACTCTCTTCCACAAGCAGCAGTGGATGCTGGATTTTAAATCTGAGAGCGATCAATTTTTATTGAGCAAAGGTATTGAGGGATAGGGGCCAAAGGCGGGTATATAGAGTCAGGCCACAGATCAGCCATTGAATGGTGGAACAGGCTTGCGGGACTGAATGGCCTATTCCTGTCTCTGTGCTCCAATTCTCCTGTGAATTGTTGTATTTTTTACACAAAGTCCTTTAAAATTTCACAAACATGCTGAAATTAATCAAGGCAGCTAATGGAATGCTGGCCTTTCTATCTAGAGGGCTGGAGTACAATGATGCAGAAGGTCTGCTGCAGTAATACAAAACCTTAGTTAGACCCCACTTGGAGCAGATCTGGGCACCATACTTTAAGAAGCATAGATTGACCTTGGAGGGAGTACAATGTAGATTTACAAGAATATTACCTGGACTTCAGGGATTAAATTATGAGGAAAAATTGCACAAATTAGGTCTGCTTTCTCTCTAATTTAGACATTTTAGAGGTGATCCATTTGGAAACCTTTAAAATTTTAGCAATTAAAAACAGGGTAGATAAAGAGAAACTATTTCCACTGGTTGGGGATTCTAGAACTAGGGAGGTGAATTAGGGCCAGACCATTCAGGAGAGACATCAGGAAACACCTCCATACACAAACTGTCATTCGGGTTTGGAACTCTCTTCCACAAACAGCAATGGATGCTGGATTTTAAATCTGAGCGAGATCAACTTTTGTTGAGCAAAGGTACTAAGGGATAGGGGCCAAAGGCAAGTATATGGAGTCAGGCCACAGATCAGCCATTGAATGGTGGAACAGGCTCACGGGACTGAATGGCCTATTCCTGTCTCTATGCTCCAATCCTCCTGTGAATTGTTGTATCTTTTACACAAAGTCCTTCATCAGAGTTCTGTTTACACCACTGGAACAGAAGTCTTATGCTGGAGACCAGTGTCCAATTGTACCCTTATAATTCTGTTCTGTTTGATCACTCTGATTTTACTGTCAGCGCCTAGCATTAATCAGAGGTCAAACTCGCGAACTCACTACTTAAGCTGCTTAACACATTGCTTTTCCCCGTATAATGTTCTTTTTCAAGCAATATTGTTGAACAGAAAGATTTAATACATGAGAACAAGCGCGGGTGGTTTGAACTTCAGTCTTATTTTAGCAGTTTGCAGGTTAATGCATGTTTTTTCTCTTCAACTGTTCTGGAATCCACATTATTGGAGGGATATGATGGCACTAGGAGAGGGGGCAGAGGGAGGTTTACCAGGATGTTGCCTTGGAGCCGGAGAATTTCCGCGATGGATACTTTTCCTGAGAGCAGAGGGGATTGAGAGAGGTGAGACAACACATGAAAGCTGCTAACAATATTTCAAATGTGGTCTGACCAAAGCCTTATACAGCCTAAGCAGTACATCCCTGTTCTTGTATTCTAGCCCTTTTGAAATGAATACTATCATTACTAACTGCCAACTGAACCTGCCTGTTAACGTAAAGAGAATCCTGAACTCAGATTCCCAAGTCCCTTTGCGCTTCAGATTTCCTAAGCCTTTCCCATTAGAAAACAGTCTATGCCTCCTATTCTTCCCACCAAAGTGTATGGCCTAACACATTCCCACACTGTATTCAATCTGCCAGTATTTTGCCAACTCTTCAAACCCGTGTCAAGTAAGATAAAACAAGGTTTGATTCAACCCGAAACGTCAAGCTTTCCTGCTCCTATGATGCTGCTTGGCCTGCTGTGTTCATCCAGCTCCACACCTTGTTATCTTTGATTCAGCCAGGATGTCATTATCAACAAAAAGGGGGACATGATTTTAAAGTGAAAAGCAGAAGGTTTAGAGGGGAATTTGAGGACTATTTCACACAGGGTGTGACAGAGGTCTGGAATAAACTGCCTGAGACAGTAGTTGGAGTGGGAAACCTCACAACATTTAAAAAGTACTTGGTTGGGCATTCAAGGGTATGGGCCCAGAGTGGGAAGGTGGGGCTAGTGTAGATTGTTGGGAGGGCTGAAGGGCCGCTTCTGCACCGTATGATTCTACGATCCTAAAGATGACAATAAAGTTCTGCGATGAATGTAGAAATAAATAAATTAATATAATGAGCCAAGGCATTTTTGGCTAATTTGTTCATTATTAGGAATTGATTTTAAAGAAGTCCCAATATCTGACTTAAGAACATAAGACCCCACAGATTCACTCCCCCTCAGAGAGAAGAAATTCCTCCTCAGCTCTGTTTTCAATAGGTGTCCAGCCCTTATTCTGATATGCCCCTCTTGTCCTAGACTGTGTCACACAAGGGGAAACAACCTCTCTCCACATCTTCCCATCACATCCCTCAAAGAATCTTTAATAAGGATACTTCTCATTCTTCTAAACTCCAAGGAGGACAGACCCAACTCACCCTACAATAGGAAACTCCAAGAGGATGATGTTGTCAACAGTTTGTGTCTTTACCAGTATCAGATGCCTTTATTGAACTGCATTTGAAATCAAATTCCCGAATAGAAAGGACAGATTGTCAGAGCTATGCACAGAACTGATGGTGTGAAGAGGTCAGAGGACCAGGTAGGGAATGACAATGCAAGAATGTGCATCAACTCAATACTGCAAGCACAGAAATATTAACACTTCATCCAGAGTACCTCCAAGTGTCTTGTTGAAGCTGTTCATTAAAAAGCTTGCACAACAGGGATGAAAGACATTCCAAGATAATCTCCTCTCCTATTTCCTATGGCAGAATGTACTTTCCATCTTTCTCTTTCTGTGTCTTTGCCTGTCCATCTGTGTTTCTGTCTTTCTTCCGCCCTTTGTCTGGCTCTCGCTCTCCCTGTCTAGCTTTCTCTCTCTGTTTCTGTTTTGCAGTCTGTCTCTCTCTTTTTCTCTCTGCCTCTGTCTGTATGTTTTTCTCTCTGACTCTCATGTTCTCTGTCTTTTTGTCTGTCTCTCTCTTGTCTCTGCCTATCAGTCTGTCTCTCTGTGTGTCTCTCTCCCTTTGTCTGTACTTCTCTCTCTCTGTTTCTCTGAGTGAAGAACAGCACAAAGTCAACAAAATACAAGCAGGCTTCACAATTTAGAATTTAGGGAAAACCTTACCAATTTAGCAAGGAGTACTCTCTTTCTCTCTAACGATCTAACTTCTAAAGTGTTTTCTAACTTTCTGTTCCTCTCCCCATTCACCATGCATTCAAGACTCACACTGCATCTAAACAAAAAGGAAATGAGTCTTAAGTGGAAACAGAGAGCCAGCAAGTTATTTCCCATGTAATCCAGCCCAATCTGAACTCTGCAGTTAGGAGTTACAAGATGCCTTCCAATGACTGTTAGATTTCATCAGACTATGTTAAGGCACAAAGAAGAATACTAAAGCAGCCATTCTGATTTAAAGGAACACTAGTAAGCCATTCAGACCCTTGGGCCTGCGCCCCCACATAATGAGATCACAGCTGATCTGTGGCCTAACTCCAGACACCTGCTTCTGAAGAAGGGTCACTGGACCCAAAGTGTTGACTCTGCTTTCTCTCTCCATGGATATTGTCAGACATACTGGGTTTCTCCAGCACTTTGTGTTTATAACCTGCAATGTTAACTCTATTTCTGTCTCTCTCCACAGAACAGAATATCCGTCCTTTGGTGCAGAGCCTGAAATTGCTCACAATATTCCAAATGCGGTCTGACCGAAGCCTTATACAGCCTCAGCAGGACATTTCTGCTCTTTTATTCTAACCCCATCAAAATGAATGCTAACATTGCATTAAATGTCACATTAACCTTAAGAAGATCTTGATTTCAGACTCCCAGGCCCTTTTGTGCTTCAGATTCCTGAAGCCTTTCCCCATTTTGGAAAAAGTTGACCCACCTATTCTCCCTGCCAAAGTCTGCAATGTCACATGGTCCCACATTGGACTCTGTCATTATATTCGATGCAATCTGTGTCAGGCTCAGAGGGTTTACTCAGGGCCAGGGGAAACCTACAGAGCCAAGCCCAGGGGCAGTATGGGGAGCTCTCTCAGAGGGCACTCCTCCTTGAGCAGACCCTGAAGGCAGCTGTTCTCTGTATAAAATTCTGGCTGCCCTGTTGTAGGAAGGATGTTATTAAATTGGAGAGGGGACAGAAAAGATTTACCAGGATGGTGCCAGGACTGGAGTGCTTGAGTTATAAGGAGAGGCTAGATAGGGCTGGACATTTTTTTCCCTGGAGCGTAGGAGGTTGAGATGTGACCATGTGAAGGTTTATAAAATTACGAATGGCATAGACAAGGTGAATAGCCAAGACCTTTTCTCCAGTGGACAGGAGTTCAAAACTAGAGGGCACAAGTTTAAGGCAAGAGGGGAAAGATTTAAAAGGAACCTGAGAGTCAACTTTTTCACAAAGAGGGTGGTACATGCAGGAATGAGCTGCCAGAAGTGGTGGTGGACTGGTACAATTACAACATTTAAAAGACGTTTGGACAGGTACACAAATAGGAAAGGTTTAGAGGGATAGGGGACAAATGCAGACAACTGGGATTAGTTTAGTTTGGGAAACATGGATGAGTTGGGCTGAAGGGTCTGTCTCCATGCTGTATGACTCTATGACAGATGGAAGATGGACCAGAAAGAGAGCAGGAAGATCCAGGGAAGAGTTCCCCAACACCTCAGTGAGAGAGAGATGCCGCCCCAAAACTTTAACAAGACAAGCACCTATTCCATCAACAGCCTATTTGTCCCCTAGTATCAGTGAGCCATCCTTGATTGTCACCATTCCTTTATCCTTCATTCATTCACGGGATGAGGGCATCGCTGACCAGGCAGCATTTATTGCCCATCCCTAATTGCCCAGAGGGAAGTTTAGAGTCAACCACATTGCTGTGAGTCTAGACTCACATGTAGGTCAGACCAGGTAAGGATGGCAGTTTCCTCACTAAAGGACATTAGTGAAACAGTTGGGTTTTTCTGACAATCGACAATGGGTCCATGGTCATCATCGGGTTTTTAATTCCAGGTATTTTATTGAATTCAAATTCCACCATTTGCCATGGCAGGATTTGAAACGGGGTCCCCAGAACATTTGGGTCTCTGGATTAACAGTCCAGCGATAACACTACGAGGCCATTGCCTCCCCCTAATTCTAAGGTCTTGGAGTAGATTTGAAGCTCGGGTTGTGGGTGTTGAGGTTGGTTGGCTCACCGAACTGGTTTGTTGTTCCGCAGACGTTTTGTTACCGTGCTTGGAAACATCCTCAGTGCAGCCACGAAGCAGGCTATTAATAAACACATTGAATTCGACCCCATATACATTCCACTATGGAGGAACCCGGAAGTGAGGCAATCCATTGCAACGGACCCCAGAGTTTAAAAGCCAGGTGGGAAAACACACCGACGCTTCATCAGAGGCTGAACTGAGGATGTTACCAAGCACGGTAACGAAACAACAAACCAGCTCGGCAAGCCAACCAACCTCAACTCCCCCTAATTGTATACTTTATTTAGCTAACTAATGCACCATTATCTAAATTGCTTCTCCTTTGCAAACTCAATAAACAAATTGCTTAAAACTCATTGATTTCCCTAAAGGCAAAGTCACTGTTGTCCCTACTTTCTCACTGGAGAGGAGGGAGACAATTGGGTGATGGTTTAAGCTGCGGGTAACATGCCCCAGGCAAGGGAGAGATTGAGAAGGAGAGTTTGTCACGGTAATGTCAGCTGGTGCAGGTATTGAACCATGTGTTAGGCATCACTCATCATTCATTTTGGTCAGAAGAAACACAGAGAGACAATCAGGCTCAATGGTCCATCTTTGAGGGGAGTACAGGAGCTGAGGGACCTTGAGGGTCAGGTATATGCTTCTCTGAAAGTGGCCTAGGGAGTTGAAACAGTTGTTAAGAAGGCCTATAGGAACCTTGAGTTTATAAATAGAGACTTTGAGTATAAAAGCAAGGAAGTGATGTTCCTTGTCTACAAATTGATCAGACCACATTTGGAGTAATGTGTTCAGTTCTGGGCACATTATTTTAGGAAGGATGTTAAAGCCCTGGGGAGAGTTCAAAGGAAATTTACTAGAAGGATGCCAGAAATTAGGGATTTTAGATACTAGGCAAGATCAGAGAAATTAGGCTTGTTATCCTTGGAGCAGAGGAGATTTAGAGGTGACCTTATTGAGACATTCAAAGTTATGAACAGTTTTGGCAGGTTAAAGAAGGATACTCTGTTTCCACTAGTTGGTATGTCAGTAACTAGCACAACTTCAAGACTGTCAGCAAGACAGCTAGGTGCAAGATTAGGAGAAACTTTACTCAGAGAGTGTTAGGATTTGGAATGTGCTGCCTGGGAGCGTGGTGGAGGTGGATTCCACATGGAATTTCAAAAGGAAGTTGGATGAATATATGAAAGTGATGATGTTGGAGGGCGATGGAGATATGGCTGGAGAATTGGAGTGGCTGGGTACCTCTTTCAGGAGCCGGTACTGATACAATGGGTCAAATGGCTTCTTCTTTGTACAGTAAAATTCTATGATTCTGTAACTATCCAACTGACTGCCAAACAGCAATCACTGAAGCCAACACATGCATTATATCACAAATTAGCCTGAGTCCACTGGGGGCTCAGTGGGGGCTCTGGGTCCATTGATGGCTCAATAGACTCAGAGAAACATAGGAAGAGAGCAGCCCTCAGGTCCAGTAAGACCATGGTGAAATTAGCTTGAGCCCAACGGAGATCAAGATGCGTTTGGAGGAGAATTAGTTTGTCGAAGCTTAGTGGCAGTGTGGAATCTGGGGGTCTGGGTCCAATTAGACATGGGTTCCAAAAATAACTGGTTCTGTTAGAAGTGGTTTTCAGGTGGAGGGAAGAGAGACACTGAGATCACAGCATCTCAGTGGTGCAGAAGGAGGTATTTCCAAACTCATTCTGCCATCAAATCTCTGAGTATTTGTTGTTACAGACACTTTGGTTCTTGGAACTTCATTCCAGACCTTGACACCTGTTACATTTTCTATTTCAACTCCAAGTCATCTTTTCAGCCAAACAGCGTCCTGTGGTTCTCAATCTTCTTGTGATCAGGTACAACTTCTGCCTTTCTGTTGTTCCCTGATGCCCGATGACACTGTGAACTCCTATCGGAGCTCAACAATCCCCAATTATCCAATGGGTCAGCTGGGTGAGCTTTCTCATCACCATATCAATACCTGAAAGCCACTCCCCCACTCACTTCAACCAAATGAAGGAGAAAAATGAGAAGTGTGGGGTTACAGAAATAGACTTCTATAACTTTACTTCACTTTATTATTGACCTTGATCTGAACTATGTAATTTCTCACTAAAATATCTCCTCCAAGACCCAATGCTTATGCTTTGAGAATGCCAGAAATAAAAACCTTGAGCATACTTCCTTTTCTAATACAAGAAGTAAGTTAATATTTGCAGTAAAATGAAAGCGAGAACTGCAGACGCCAAAGATCTGAAACAAAAACACAAAGTTCTGTGGAAACTCAGCAGGTCCAGCAGCGTCTGTGGTGGTGGTAGTGGAGGTGGGTGGGGGAGAGGGTGGGGTGGTGGCGGTGTAGTGGGAGAAAGGGGGAAAGAAAGAGAGAGAGAGAGACGACATTAGCGTTACAGGTTATGAACGTAGAAATTGCTGGAGAAACTTAACAGATCAGTATATCCACTGATTGTGTGTCAAAATATTTTGTGACTGGACCCACAACATTGATTCTGTGGTCTAGGCCCAAAACGTCAGCCTTCTTGCTCCTCTGATGCTGCTTGGCCTGCTGTGTTCATCGAGCTCTACACCTTGTTATCATTGATTCTGTTTTCTCTTTCCACAGATGCTGCCAAACCTGTTGAGTTTCTCCAGCAGTTTCTGTGTTTATAACCTGTAACATTAACTCTGTTTCTGTCTCTATTCACAAATGCAGCCAGACCAGCTGAGTTTCTCCAGTATTTTCTGCTTTTTTCATATTTGCATTGACTGCATCTGAGCCAAGGGTCTACTGCCTTAGGTTTCTGGAGAGTCAGTCCGACAAAGAATGACGAAAAGGTCAACAAGTTGGGCGTGAAGTTGGAGCAGGAGAGAATGCTGGTTGCTAATACAACAACAGAATCTATAAGATTATCTTTGTTTTTAAATGAAGGCAGTCTAAATAAAGTGAACATTGGCTCAGAATCGTTCAGCAGATTTAAGAATGGCAAACAAGGAAATAATTTTGCATTTCAAGATGATGAATGTCTCAAATTTAGCAGAGACTGTCCAAAAGACTTTGAGGTGTTATTGCTGTGCAGCTGGTTTACACCAAAAGTGGCTGAGGTCAAAATATTGTGTTTTCAAGAAGGAAGTAGCTGTAGCTGCTGTGGTTAAAAGAAATGGGGAGAGGGCAGGATTAGGGTACTGATCTTGAAGATCTGCCACAATCCCATTGAAAGCTGGAACAGGCTCGAGCAGCCAAATGTCCTACTTCTGCCCCTCACAATTTGCGCAAAACTGAGAGGGAGGGGAGTTGTGAATGAGGATGCGAATATGCTTCAGTGTGACTTGCACAAGCTGAGAGAATGGGCCAGTGCAGGGCAGATGCAGTTTAATGTGGATCAATGTGAATCAATGTGACGTTATCCACTTGAGGAGCAAAAACATTATTATCCAAATAGCTGTAAACTGAGAGAGGCAAATGTTTAATGAAACCTCGGTGTCCCTCCTATACCAGTCACTGAAAGTAAATATTACAGGAGCAGCAGGCGGTGAGGAAGGCAAATTGGATGTTGGTCTTCACAGTAAGGGGATTGAGTCCAGGAGCAGGGATGTCTCATTGCGCTTATACAGGATGAGCCCACACCCTGGAGTATTGTGTGCAGTTTGGATCTCATTATCTGAGCAAGGATGTCCTGGCTACAGAGGGAGTGCAGTGAAGGTTTACCAGATTGGTTCTTGGGATGGCAAGACTGACAGATGAAGAGGGACTGGATCGGTTAGGTTTATGTTCACTGGAGTTTCAAAGAGCGAGGGGGAATCTGATAGAAATCTACAAAATTCTAACAGGACAAGACATGATAAACACAGGAAAAATGTTCCCTGAGTGAGAACTGGAGTCCAGAACCAGTGGGGTCACAGTCTATAGGAGATGCAGTAGGATAGAGATGAGAAGAGTCTTTACCTAGAGAGTGAGAAGCCTGTAAACATTTCTGCCACAGAAAGCTGTCAGGGGCAGAACATTGAATGTTGTTCAAGAAGGAATTGGATATAGTTCTTGTAGGTAAATGGGCCAAAGTATATGAAGGGAGGGCGAGATAAGGGTGTTGAGCTTGATGATTGTATTCTTTTATTCATTCATGGGATGAGAGTGTCACTGATCAGGCAGCATTTATTGCCCATCCCTAATTGCCCAAAGGGTAGTTCAGAGTCAACCACATTGCTGTGGGTCTGGAGTCACATGTAAGCCAGACCAGGTAAGGATGGCAGTTTCCTTCCCTAAAGGACATTAGTGAGCCAGGTGGGGTTTTTTTGACAATCGACAATAGATTCATGGTCATTATTAGATTCTTAGTTCCAGATACTTCCCTGAATTCAAATTCCACCATCTGCCTTGGTGGCATTCAAACTTGGGTCTGCAGAATATTATCTGAGTCTCTTGGTTAACAGTCCAGCAATAATACCTCTAGGCCATAGCCTCCCCCACAGGAACAGGCAGACCAGGCTTGAAGGGCTGAATGATCTACTCCTGCTCATAGTTTCTATGTTTCTATGAGAATACTCATTTTCTAATTATTCCTGATGCCACAGCATTTATATAGCCACTTCCTGATCAATGGTTTTCCACAGGATGTCAACATCTGAGTGAATTCAGAGGATAATGAGTGGAACGGGGGTTGGGGGTGTGGTTGAATTGTCCCTTGTAAAAGCCTGCCATTGATTGTCAATGCGTGATGATTTATCAGCCCAATCACCAATACTGTCCAGGCCTCCTCACATTTGGACAAAGATTCATCATCTGAGGATTCATAATTGATGCTGATCAGGGTCTCTCACAATAACCTCCAAAGTCTTCCTATGTGCCCCTTAGGGCTCCAAGCAGTTGTCCATTATCACTTTGTCTGGATTTTGCTGCATTTCACAAGCTTATTGGCGAAGGAATTAGCAGAGATATTCCATTTCCAAATTTTCCATGAAGCCTTGTGGGGGTCTTAATGAAAGTTAGGGACATCTTCCAACTGGATGGGTCCATGACTCCATCTCTGGCTTGACTGTCTGTCGTTCATGCCGCTGGGTAATATCTTGCCCCAGTATTGCCTTCTGGGCTATTATATGTCTTGCTGCATAGTCTGTTTGTGATCTGAGGAAGCTAAGGAAGTGGAGGTGATGGCCTAGTGTTATTAATGCTGGGCTGTTAATCCAGAGATTCAGGTAATGTTCTGTAATGACCCAGGAGACCTGGGTTCAAATCCTGTTTCAGCAGATGGTGGAATTTGGATGCAATAAAAATCTGGAATTAAGAATCTAATGATGACCACAAATTGATTGTTGGAAAAACGTATCTGGTTCGCTCTTACCTTTTAAGGAAGGAAATTGCAATCCTTACCTGACTCCAGACCTACAGCAATGTGGTTGACTCCTAACTGCCCTCTGGACAATAAATGCTGAGCAGACCCAATGGGCGGAATGGTCAAATTCTACTCCTGGTGTAACGGAGTTGAAGTTATTCATCTTAATCATTTGCAACAGCCCAAAGTAAAGTTTAGGTACGGCCCTAGCCAGTGAAGGATGATAAATCCGATCCTCATTTATGTGGTGCGGTGGTATCCTCCCTACCTCTGAGCTGGGAGGCCCAGGTTCAAGTCCAAACTGTGTCCAGAGGTGTGGCATAGCATCACTGAACAGGTTGATTGGAAAATGTCTCTAGGAGTGTTAGACGCTGCTTGTGTTATGAATATGATTGCCATCTTTTCTCCATTTTGAGTTGAGTTCTGTCTGCCATGTTTAGACCAAGGATGCATTATTCAGACATTAAGACTTGCCTGGGCTTCACAGAAGCAATACTAAACGTGAATGATCCAGCTATTCATGTTATCGCTGTTGACAATTTTACGCTTTAGGTGAAGCGAGGGAGTTAACTGATGAGGAGAGAGACAGTAGGAACTGCAGATGCTGGAGAATCTAAGATAACAAGGTGTAGAGCTGGATGAACACAGCAGGCCAAGCAGCGTCAGAGGAGCAGGAAAGCTGACGTTTCGGGCCTAGATGATTTTTCTGAAGAAGGGTCTAGGCCCAAAACGTCAGCTTTCCTGCTCCTCTGATGCTGCTTGGCCTGCTGTGTTCATCCAGCTCTACACCTTGTTATCTGAGTTAACTGATGAGCTCACTTAGATTTTCCCTGCTTTTCCCTTGACAGGACATACCTCTGCAATTTTCTACGTAACCGGGTAGACACCAGTGCTGTAGTTGTGCTGACATCATGTCAGTTAGAGCCCACCTTGTCCTGGAGTCCAAATATTCTGTACCATCATTCAGGAACTATTCCTCCGCTCTATTCAATAGCTTCAGCCAGTTTTCAATAGAAGAATTAAATCAGCTGAGGAGAGCGTTTCAGCGTTCAAATCAAGGCAGCATATTTTTAAGGTGACAGTAGAAGATTTAAAAGGGACTGGAAGGGCAGCTTTTTCACACAGATAGTGGTTCATATGTGGAATGAACTGCCAGAGGAAGTGGTAGATGCAGGCAAAGTTAAAACATTTAAAAGACATTTGGACAGGTACATGAATAGGAAAGGTTTAGAGGGATATGGGCCAAATACAGGCAAATGGGTCTAGTTTAGGAAACTTGGTCGGCATGGACAAGTTGGGCCAAAGGATCTGTTTCTGTGCTATATGATTCAGTGAGTTCCTCAATTCTTCACCATAGAATCATTGAATGTCTACAATGTGGAAACAGGCCCTTCAGCCCAATAAGTCCACAACAACCCTCACAGCATCCCACCCAGACCCATCTGCCTATAACCTATCTAATCTACACATCCCTGAGCACTATGGGCAATTTAGCATGGCCAATCCACCTAGGCTGCACATCTTTGGACTGTGGGAGGAAACTGGAGCACCCGGAGGAAACCCACGCAGACTCGGGGAGAATGTGCAAACTCCACACAGATAGTCGCCCAAGGGTGGAATCAAACCCGGGTCCCTGGCGCTATGAGGTAACAGTGCTAACCACTGAGATATTGTTGGTGTTCCTGAAAAGTCTCTCTATTTCTGTACACGTATAGATTCCGAAAACCTTTGTGAGCAGCATCTCAATTTCTATGATCTATATTTGCCAAAGATGGAAATTATTGTATTTATTTTCAATTACAAACTCTATTCTTATTCTATGAATTTCATACCCTTCATCTGAGGAGGAACAGAAGTGTTCATATCCACGATTGCCCCATTTTGTCCTGAGCTGATTTATATCTCAATATTCCCTCTATTACCAATAATATCCCCAGATTTCACTCCTGCCTCAGTGCTGTTTCTGAATAAACCATCATCTACATACACCTTTTCAGTTGCAGTTCTCTTCTAGCCACTCTTCCAGTTAAAAATATTTTGATTGCAAACTTATTCTTATCTCTACCTGGACCTATGCCAGTTGCAAAGTGTGAAACCAGTTTGATTATAAAATGAGGAAGTCACAGCTTTGTGTCACCAGTTTCAGCATAGCCCATCAGTGGCCATGAAATGACAGTTTCATTGAACTGTTTAGATTCTAGAACTCTCCGAGCAGGAGTGGGTGCCAAGTAAATGATCTCCGAAGTGCAGTGCTCTGACATCTTTCATAGTGGGATATTTTCAGGATGACTTAGATCTGACCACTCTCTGGGGGATTACATACTTCCATCTAGCATGTCCTCATTCTGCTACTTGGTGTGCAATCTGTCTTGGTTTGCGGATGTCTCATGGTTAAGCATGCCTTCTGTTGGAGTTGACTTTCTCCCTCAACTCTTCATTGAATCCAAATCGATCATTCCACAAGCTGAGAACCCATTAGGCACTTGATTGTGGTTGATGAGGAGGGAATGGCCAGAACCATCATGGTGATATTTCTTCTGGGCTATGGTGAGTTGGTTATGTCTTATTGAGTGCGATTCTGTCAGGCTGTTGCTGGATTAGTCTGTAATAAAGCTCCCCCAATTTTGCTGCAATGACGTGAGCGATTATTTGAGAGAGTTATGTGTGACACACTCACTCTCTGTGCCTATATTTGATGCTGAGCCACTCTGCAAATCATCAGGAGACTGCACTAAACCTTCAGCAAGAAATGTTGGCAGTGAGTTGACCCTCCAATTTGAGCCCAGCTGTTTCCCAAAGACCACAGGCCATTTCCAGCTTGCAAAATGACATTGATGAAGGAATAAAACTAAAAAGCATGAAAAATCAGCAAGGGCTCTGACGTTAAGCAAGGGAAGGAGAGATAGGGAAGGAGGATGCTGCAGAGAGAATGTGAGAAAGGCTCCATTACTTTACTTCCTGTTTTTTGACCAACCCTGGCCTCATCCTGCCCCCTTGACCTGTCTGTCCTTCCTGGACTGACCTATCTCCTCCCTACCACCCCACCTACACTCACCTTTACTGGCTCCATCCCTGCCTCTTTGACTTGTCTGTCTCCTCTCCACCTATCCTCTCCTCTATCCATCTTCTATCCGCCTCCCCCTCTCTCCCTATTTATTTCAGAACCCTCTTCCCCTCCCCCATTTCTGATGAAGGGTCTAGGCCCGAAACATCAAGCTTTCCTGCTCCTATGATGCTGCTTGGCCTGCTGTGTTCATCCAGCTCCACACCTTGTTATCCTGGTCTGAACTGGGCAGTTTCAAACATAAATAAATCTTCTGAAGTTTAATGCTATCTTTGTGAGAATGCATAGGGAACAACTTTGAGGGGACTGCACACAGGGAGAAAAAGTGAAAAATGATTTGCCCTTTTTTTCAGATATTTTATCAGGCCTATTACTGCGTGGCTCACTAGGACATTTCAGAGCATATTTAAGATTCACCTCTAACACCTTCAGACCTGGAATCACTTGTAAACTAGAACCTGCAGATTTTCCTTCCTTAAAATTCTGCAATGAACCATTTTCCCAAATGACCAGCATTTGGACAAGTCCCACCAGATTGAATTGGGTGGGGGGAGTTATTATTTTGGAAATAATGCATACAAACAGCAAGAAATAGGAACATTGTTGCATGAAAATCTGTAAAAGGGAAGATTCTGGAACTAGCAGCAGCCTTCAGTAAAACCTGATTCTATGATTCTGTGATTCTAATTATTGTAGCTATTGCAGTATGACTAAATGAGCTGAACAGCCTCTATTGCATTGTATGATTCTAGGATTCTGGTTATTTGCAATATTTATGCAATGTAGCATTTAACAGACTTTCTTGTCAGAAATGTATCCAGATAACTATCCCCTTCCTATTTTACAAACTTTAACAGGCAATCTGTGGTTTCTACCTGAAATCATATGCCTTGAACTGATTATATCGACATGAAAGTTCAAGATAACAGCTTTTACCAGATGATTTTATTCACCCGATGAGTGTAAGTTGCCTTCATTACTTTAGACCTAACGTGCAGCTCACAACATGGTAAATTTCATTTGAAAAGTGATTGGCATCTAACATCAATGCGGAAAATTGCCCAGCCATGTCTCATACAAATCCAATCTGGCCAATTACTGCAGCCAACAGGCGACTCTTAACTATCAATAAACTCAAGGAAGATATCCTCAACAGCGCTATCAAGCAGCATCTGCTCAGCAATAACCTGCTCATTGATGCCCAGTTTGGGATCCGCCAGGGCCACTCAGCTCCTAACCTCGTTATAGCCTTAGTTCAAGCATGGACAAAAGAGCTGAATTCCAGAGATGGCATGAGAGTGACAGTCCTTGACATCAAGGCTGCACTTGAGTGAATTTGGCATCAAAGAACCCGAGCAAAACTAGAATCAATGGGTATCAGCAGGCAAACTCTCTGCTGGTTGGAGTCATAGCTGGCACACAGGAAGATGCTTCTGGTTGTTGGATGTCAGTCATCTCATTTCCAGGACATTTCTGCAGGAGTTCTTCAGGGTGGTGTCCTAAGCCCAACCATCTTCAGCTGCTTCATCAATGAGCTTCCCTCCATCATAAGGTCAAAAGTGGGAAGTTTGTTGATGATTACACGATGTTCAGCAGCATCTACCACTCCTTAGATACTAAAGCAGTCCATGTTCAAATGCAACAATATCTGGAAAATATCCAGGCTAGAGCTGACAAGTGGCAAGTAATATTCGTGCCACACAAATGCCAGGCTATGACCATCTCCAATAAGAATTAATCTAATTATTGCCCCCTTGACATTCAATGGTGTTACCATCACTCAATCCCCAACTATCAACATCCTGGGCGGTTACCATTGACCAGAACTGCAGCTGGACTCATCACATAAATACAGTAGCTACAAGAGCAGGTCAGAGGTTGGGAATCCTGCAGCGGGTAACTCACCCCCGACTCCCAAAATCCAGTCCACCATCAACAAGGGACAAGTGAGGAGTATGATGAAATACTCTCCACTTGCCTGGATGGGTGCAGCTCCAACAACACTTGAGAAACTTGATACCATCCAAGGACAAAGCAGCCCCTGCTTGTTTGGCACCACATCCACAATCATCCACTCCAACACTCAGTAGCAGCAGCGCGTACCATTTACAAGATGTACTGCAGAAATACACCACTCACCCTGATTGAAATTACATCACTTCTAATCTTCTGCAGTAGATTTTACAGGTGTAATCTGAGCCCAGTTCGATATAAGTTGTGTCTACAATTGTCACTAACATATTGTAAGGTCCTGGGGAGTGTTGCTGAACAAAGAGACTTTGGAGTGCGGGTTCATGGTTCCGCGAAAGTAGATACGCAAGTAGATAGGATAATGAAGAATGTGTTTGGTATGTTTGCCTTTATTGGTTAATGCATTGAGTATATGAGTTGGGAGGTCATGTTACGGCTGTACAGGACTTTGGTTAGGCCGCTTTTGGAGTACTGCATGTGGTTCTGGTCTCCCTCCTATAGGAAGAATGTTGTGAAACTTGAAAGGGTTCAGAAGATATTTACAAGAATGTTGCCAGGGTTGGAGTGTCTGAGCTATAGGGAGAGGCTGAATAGGTTAGGGCTATTTTCCCAGGAGTGTCGGAGGCTGGGGGATGACGTTATACAGGATTATAAAGTCACAAAGGGCATTGGACATGGTAAACAGCAAGGTCTTTTCCCGGGTTGGGAAATCCAAAACTAGAGGGCATACGTCTAAGGTGAGAGGGGAAAGGTATAACAGAGGCCTAAGGGGCACCTTTTTCCACACAGAGTGTGGTGCGTATATGGAATGACCTGCCAGAGGAAGTAGTGAAGGCTGGGATGATTACAACATTTAAAAGGCATCTGTATGGGTATAGGAAGAGGAAGAGTTTAGAGTGATATGAGCCAAATGCTGGCAAATGTGACTAGATTTATGTAGGATACCTGGTTGCCATGATTGAGTTGCACTGAAGGGTCTGTTTCTGTGCTGTATATCTCTACGACTCTACAGTCAGTAATAACCATGCTACTCATTACCAAACTCTGTAAGACTCACTGTACTTTTGACGAGATTCATAATGGACTATACTACGCAATGTGTTAGTCAACCTTATGCAATTATTTTATAGCCAAGATTTGAAAATTCCACTCAGAAAAATGCCTTGATAGAAGAAGAAAGTTGTGGAATTAGACGATTAAAAGCATAATTCATTGTTTTATTCAATCTAAAACATGATTGTCTTTTTTTAAAGCAGAGGGGAGTTATTCCAGGTAATTCAAAGAAATTTGTGATATTTAGGGTGTTTGAAAGAGCAGGAGGCAGACAGCACAGGTTTTGGGTGAATTGAAACACAGGGAGGCTGAGAGTGAGCAAGAAGCAGGGAGAGGGAGAGAGAGACAGAGAGAGAGAGACAGGGAGAGAGAGAGGGAGGGTGAGAGAGAGAGACAGAGAGGGAGGAGAGACAGAGGGAGACAGAGGGACCGGAAGGGGGAGAGAGAGGAGGAGGGGGCGAGAGAAGGAGGGGGAGAGAGAGAGAGACAGAGAGGGGGAGAGAAAGACAGAGAGAGGGAAAGACAGGGAGGCGGGGAGAGAAAGAGAGAGAGAACGAGACAGGGAGAGGGAGAGGCAGTGAGAGACAGAGAGAGAGAGAGAGAGACAGGAGAGAGAGAAAGACAAGAGGAGAGAGAGACAGGGAGGGAGGGAAAGAGATGGGGAGGGAGAGAGAAATGGGGAGGGAGAGAGAGAAACAGGGAGGGAGGGAGAGAAACAGGGAGGGAGGGAGAGAAACAGGGAGGGAGGGAGAGACAGGGAGGGAGACAGGGGAGAGAGAGAGAGACAGACAGACAGACAGAGAGAGAGAAAGAGATTTGAACAGTTTACTTAGGGCTACAAAGTTTGCTGTTTAAAGTCCCTTGGTGCTTCAGATTTCTGAAGCCTTTCCCCTTTTAGAAAACTGTCTACACCTCTATTCTTGGGGATAGCAAGTACTGCCAATGTTGGAGTCAGAGAGAACACAGTGTGGAGCTGGAGGAACACAGCAGGCCAGGCAGCATCAGAGGAGCAGGAATCTTAACTCCTTCCTCCCAATCCCTGGGTGACATGTCCATCCTGGGCCTCCTCCAATGTCACAATGAAACCGCCTGCAAATGGAGGAGCAACACTTCATATTTGGGAGCCTCCAGCCTGATGGTTTAAACATGGGATTCACCAGTTTTAAAATCCCCCCACCTCAAGCCTCATCCCATGTCCAAGCCGCCCTCTCATCCCTACCTCCTTGACCTGACACAACCTGTCCGTCTTCTCTCCCAGCTATCCATCCCACACCCTACTTGCACTCACCTGTCGCCATTCCACCTACCTTCCCCAGTCCAAACCTGCCTCTCTCTAATTCCCAGCTCCCTTCCCCCTCCCCATTTCTTAAGAAGGGTCCTGACTCGAAACATCAGCTTTCCTGCTCCTCTGATGCTGCCTGGCCTGCTGTGTTCCTTCAGCTCCATACTGTGTTGTCTCTATTCTCCTCCCCAAGGTGCATAACCTCATACTTTCTCAATTATCTGCCATCTGCCAATTCTTTGCCCATTCTGTCCGGTCCTTCTGCAGCATCCCCCCTCCTCAACACTATCTGTCCCTCCACTTATCGTAAACTTAGCAGCAATGCCTTCAGTTCTTTCATCCGGATCGTTAATGCATAAATCAAATTATGTTTGCAGGACAAGCACTGCATGCAACTTATGGTTAGATGCAGAGGACGGAGAAGAATCTTATGTGGCTTCATCTTCATGCTAAGATATTCCATTTGAATTTGGAATTAACAGGTCAGGATCAATGGCATAAGAGAGGCCAAGGGAAAAAGTAAATTGGAAACTAATGACATGGGGATTTGTGAATTTCTCATGCAGAATCTGAGGACAATGGTGTTTAATGTGCTCTTCATGAAAGAAATCATTCACCCTCATGTTACAACTTTCAGACAAGAATCGAAGCATTGGAAAGTGGTATTCACACTGACTTAAACCAGAAGACATAGGAGGGGCAGTGGGTCATTCAAGCGTCCTCAAGCCTGCTCCATCATTCAATACCATCATGGCTGATAGTTCTGAGGAAGGGTCACTGGACCCAAAACGTTAACTCTATTTTCTCCTCCACAGATGTTGCCAGACCTGCTGAGCTTTTCTGGCAACTTTGTTTTTGTTCCTGTTTTTAAAGCTGATAGTGTAGCTTTGGCAGTACAGGCTTAATGGGCCAAAGGCCTCTTCTGTACTGCGTGACTGGATGATTCTATGATCTATTCCACAGCAAGTAAGACAATGGAAAAAACATGGGGCACCGCATAGTGCAGGAATGTACTGACAATAAACGATAATTCATCTGTTTCATCCTTTCAGAAACAGTCTCACACACCTCAGTGTGGGGAAAATACAAATGTGGACATGAGCTCAAAGCCACATATATACGGTGAAAATCTCTGAATCACAACTTTCACTCCATAAAACCCCGACAGTGTTGAAACGGACCATTCAGCCCAACAGGTCCACACCGAACCTCTGAAGAGCATCCTACTCAGACCCACCCCCTACCCTATCCCTGAATTTCCCATGGCTAATCCCCCTCACCTGCACATCCCTGAATGCTATGGGCAATTCAGCATGGCCAATCCACCCTATCCTGCACATCTTTGGACAGTGGGAGGAAACTAGAGCACCACGCAGAAACCCACACAGACATGGGGAGAATGTGCAAACTCCAGATAGTCACCCAAGGTTAGAATCGAACCCGGGTCCTTGGCACTGTGAGGCAGCAGTGTTACCCACTGAGCCAGCCTGACACCCTTTCTGTTCCCGATTGCACGATGGCTCCCATTCAGCGACTCACTCCACCCCGGCTAAACTAGTTTAAACCACTGTACATATTTAGCAACTTCATCTGCTTTATAGAAGTTACGTGCATAAATAGACGGACACATAGACAAACAGTTAGAGAGACAGATAGATAGACAGACAGCATAATATAGTCAAGTGGTTAGATAGGAATTTAGGCAGACTGAGTGGATAGATAGATATACAGTAGATGTAGATTTGGGATGGACAGGCAGATACATGTAAATTACCCACTTACCTGAAGTTGCTGAGGGAATTATTCACCAGAACAACGTCTGACTATGTCAATGCTGGCGAGATAGAGTTATAATAGTGGAAACTGCATATCTGAGAAACCCAGCTATTCTGCAGAGGGCAACTTCTGCAAATGTTCTGAAATCAAAGTCAGAGCTTCCACTCTGCAAGAGTACACGCCCTGCTTCCTTCTTTTATTTCAACGCCGTCAGATTATCATGTCATTTGATTGGTTGCTGATATGGGCATCACGAGCTAGACCATCCCTAATTGCCCAGAGAGCAGTTAGAAATCAGCTAGATCGCTGCGGGGTCCAGAATCACATGTAGGCCTGACCAGGTAAGGACAGCAGATTTCCTTCCCAAAGGGACATTAGTGAACCAGATGTCTTTTTCCCCTGAAAATGGCCACCTTTACACTCTTAATTCCAGATTTGTTTTTAAACCACATTCATCTGCTGTGGCAGGATTTGAACCTGGGACCCTAGAACATTACCAAGGTCGCTTGGATTAATGGTCAAGACCATTGCTTCCTTTGTGTCCCAAATCCTGCTGCATGCAAGTCAATTGAAAACGCATAAAGGTAGATAAATCCCGGGGACCTGATCAGGTATATCCCAGAACTTTGTGGAAAGCTAGGGAAGAGATTGCTGGGCCACTTGCCGAGATGTTTGTATCGTCGATAGCCATGGGTGAGGTGCTGGAAGACCGGAGGTTGGCTAACGTGGTGCCTCTATTTAAGAAAGGCAGTAAAGAAATGCCAGGGAACTATGCCGGTGAGCCATAGAGTCTTAGAGTCATATAGAGCAGAAACCAGTCCAACCAGTCCATGCCAAACATAATTCCAAAATAAACTAGTCCCACCTGCCTGTTCCTGTCCCATATCCCTCCAAATCATTCCTATTCATGTATTTATCCAAATGTCTTTTAAATGTGATAATTGTACCTGCATCCACCACTTCCTCAGAAAGTTCATTCCCCACGTGAACCATGCTTTGTGTAAAAACATTTGCCTCTTATGTCTTTGTTAAATATCTCTCCTCTCACCTTAAAAATGTGCCCCCAAACTAGAAATCCCCCATCCCAGTGAAGGACAAGCCTGGCACAGGTAGTGGGTAAGTTGTTGGTGGGACTTCTGAGGGACAGGATTTACATGTGTTTGGAAGGGCAAGGACTGATTAGGGATCGTCAACATGGCTTTGTGCGAGGGAAATCATGTCTCACTAACTTGATTGAGCTTTTTGAAGAAGTGACAAAGAAGATTGATGAAGGGAGAGTGGTAGCCATTGTCTATGTAGACTTCAGCAAGGTGTTTGACAAGACTGGTGGACTAGTTAGCAAGGTTAGGCCACACGGAATCCAGGAGGAGCTAGCCAATTGGATACAAAATTGGCTTGAAGATAGGAGTCACAGGGTGGTGGTGGAAAGTTGTTTTTCAGACTGGAGGTCAGTGACCAGTAGTTTGCTGCAAGAATCGATGCTGGGTCCACTATTTTCTGCCATTTATGTAAATGATTTGCACATGAATATAGGAAGCATGGTTATTAAGTTTGCAGATGACACCAAAATTGGTGATGTCATGAGCAGTGAAAAAGGTTATCCCCCAGTACAATGGGACCTTGAACAGATGATCCAATGGACCGAGGAGTGGCAGATGCAATTTAATTTAGATAAACATGAGTTGTTGCATTTTGGTAAGGCAAGCGAGGGCAGGAGTTACACAGTTAATGACAAGGCCCCGTGGAGTGTTGTCAAACAGAGAGACCTTGGGGCACAGGTGCCTCATTCCTTGAAAGTGGAGTCGCAGGTGGCGAAAAAGGTGTTTGTCATGCTTATCTTCATTGGTCAGCGCATTGAGTATAGGAGTTGGGAGGTCAATGCAGCTGTACAGGACACTTTTAGCTACTGCGTTCACTTCTGATCTCTCAGCTATGGGAAAGATGTTGTTAAACTTGAAAGGATTCAGAAATGATTTACAAGAATGTTGCCAGGACTGGAGGCTTTGAGTTATAAGGACGCTGAATAGACAGACTATTTTCTCTGGAGAATCAGAGGCCGAGGAGTGACCTAAAACCGTGCCCCTCGTGATTTTACAAACAGGCCTAACTCATGATCTCACCTCATTAACTTAATTACTGAGGACTAGATCTCATCTCTGATATGTTAATCAGAAGACTGGACGAGACAGAACCAAATTCAGAGACGTGAAAGAGTTCACGTATGACGTAGAGCCTACAACTTGTAGACACCAAGAACAGGGATTCATGAACTATTTGGAAAAGCTGACCTTTTACAAGATTGCCATGGATGAACTTGTTCAGAATTGTCTCTTGCTTTGACAGGGCCGGAAGAACTCAATTCTCATAAGCTACCTAAGAGTTTACTATTACTAAACAGAGACAATAAAGGGGACTTCAGATGGTCGCACAAAATAAAGCGAGACAGCACCTAGACAATTCTTTAATTCTCTTTAGCTTCTACTCAAGCGGCAATCGATTACAGCAGTGAAAGAATGCGACACATACTTGGAAGATGGCTATACATTGTCTAAGTGGTCAGACAATCCCTGACCGCTTATACGGTCTACTGTTGCAGCCAATCAGGTGCACTTCCCGTTTTCAGGTTATGGTTATACGGCAAGTTCTAGCCAATCAGCAAACAGTCATGTATAAGGCAATGCGACATGGGACAAAATCCTACTTTATTGTTTACTATCATTTATTATTTTCTTTTAATTCTTCGTATCCGTCAATGTATTATTTTGAGTTTTGCCCTATTGTCAATTATTTGGTTCTGTGTTAAGGTACAGTATGATGCATCACGTGGTTTTTAACTGAGCATGTGGGTTCTTCCTCCCATTTTCTCCCCTTTCGCTATTGTTCGTGTGTGTATATATATATATCCCTTACTCATTATTTTAGCACATTCGTGTAATTCCGGTTACTGCAATTTTGACGCTATTTGTGTTAACTCTTTCAATTCTTATGCCCGCGTTCGAATGTTGGTACATTAAGAGTCTCGAGTTACTGCCTTCAGACCCCACTTTTGGCCAAAACGCCATGGGACACCTAATTTACAGGACACTGTTAGGCCATGATAGGGATTTAGATTGGTCCGAGCGTATTATCTGTACATAGTTGATGTCACCTGAGACCTAGCTCAACAAAGTTGGTGTATGAAGGGGTAAGGAGGAGTAACCTGTGAGGTAGGAGTAAGAGGCTGCGGTTTCTTTGTTCCACATATTCAGAGCACTTGGGGGTAAAAGGGTCTAGGCCCGAAACGTCAGCCTTCCTGCTCCTATGATGCTGCTTGGCCTGCTGTGTGCATCAAGCTGTTGTTATATCACGTTGTTATATCTGACGAGTAGGTCGTTGCCCTATCCTAACAGAATACTTCGGTTTTCCCGTGCACCTCGGTCGATTATCCTGCCTACGCCGGGTTATCCCTATCTCTATTGTACAGTTATTTGACCCAGTTTGGAATGTCCTAGATCCCTTCTTTATCCTTGATTTGCGCCCCCCCCCGCCGCCGGTAACCATGCAACTGAACTTTTATGTTCGTCCACCACCACAGCGCGTTGACCGGAGGTATTAGTCCGATTAAGGTGATAACTCAATAACTCAGGCACGGGGTCTGAGAGAGGTACAGGGAATTGTCACTCTCGTTGCTTGGATGATAGAAAACTGTAACCCACATGCCATCTTAGATACAGAACAAAAGGCGTGTTAGTTGCCCCTTCTCATACAGTTCAATTCCCCATTTGTGCAAGAGTCACTCAAACCGGTATTCACTCTGTGCTTCTGCTGGGGTTGATTATCCTGGTGGGTTGACCCGGGTCGTACGATGGTTCCCGTTGGGTATGCAACGATTGTGACAGGTGTCGCCATTGTCCAATCTCAGCCTCATTAATAAGGAGACCGTGATTCGGCGCCACCTCGTGCACCCACGAGGAGCTCAAACAGTTCATCCACTTCACCAACACCTTCCACCCCAACCTTAAGTTCACCTGGACCATCTCTAATACCTCTCTTTCCTTCCTGGACCTCTCTGACTCCATCTCCGGCAACCACCTAGAAACCGATTCCATTTCAAGCCCACCGACTTCCACAGCTACCTGGAATACACCTCCTCCCACCCACCCTCCTGCAAAAATGCCATCCCTTATTCCCAATTCCTTCGCCTCCGCCGCATCTGCTCCCAGGATGAGGCATTCCACTCCCGTACATCTCAGATTTCCTCGTTTTTCAAGGACTGCAACCTCACCTCCCCCCCAGTAGTCAAGATGCCCTAGACCGTGTCTCCCGCATTTCCCGCAACTCATCCCTCACACCCCCTCCCCGCAATAACAACCAAAACAGAATCCCCTTCGTCCTCATGTACCAACCCACCAACCTCCGGATCCAACACATCATCCTCCGACACTGCCGCCATCTGCAATCTGACCCCACCACCAAAGACATTTTTCCCTCCCCACCCATATCTGCTTTCCAGAGGGACCACTCTCTCCGTGACTCCCTTGTCCGCTCCACACTCCCGTCCAGCCCCACCACACCCGGCACTTTTCCCTGCAACCGCAGGAAGTGCTACAGCAGACCCTACACCTCACCCCCATCCCAGGCCCCAAGAAGACTTTCCCCATCCAGCGGATGTTCACCTGTACATCTGCTAATGTGGTATACTGCATCCGCTGTTCCCGTTGTGGCCTCCTCTACATCACGGAAACCAAGCGGAGGCTTGGGGATCGCTTTGCAGAACACCTGCGCTCGGTTCGCCCGAATCAACTGCACCTCCCAGTCGTGAACCATTTCAACTCCCCCTCCAATTCCTCAGATGACATGTCCATCCTGGGCCTCTTGCAGTGCCACAACGATGCTATCCGGAGGTTGCAGGAACAGCAACTCATATTTCTCTTGGGAACCCTGCAGCCCAATTGTATCAACGTGGATTTCACAAGCTTCAAAATCTCCCCTCCCCCTACTGCATCCCAAAACCAGCCCAGCTCGTCCCTGCCACCCTAACCTGTCCTTCCGCCCACCTATCCCCCACCTCCCACCTCAAGCCCCACCCCCATTTCCTACCTACTAACCTCAACCTGCCCCCTAGACCTGTTCGTCCTCCCTGGACTGACCTATCTCCTCCCTACCTCACCACCTACACTCACCTTTACCGGCTCCATCCCGGCCTCTTTGACCGGTCTGTCTCCTCTCCACCTATTTTCTCCTCTATCCATCTTCTATCTGCCTCCCCCTCTCTCCCTATTTATTTCGGAACCCCCTTCTCCTCCCCCATTTCTGAAGAAGGGTCTAGGCCCGAAACGTCAGCCTTCCTGCTCCTCTGATGCTGCTTGGCCTGCTGTGTTCATCCAGCTCTGCACCTTGTTATCTCATAATTATCTCCTGTTGTCCTTCCCACTTAGATTGCGGGGTTCCCTTTTAGGGAAAAATGCGCGCCATTCGGGTATCGCCGGGTCTGGGTAATATTGGGGGTCCTTCAGATTCCCCGTCGTACGCTCCTCAGCTGTGCTTCAGTTGTTATTTTCTTAATGTTTTCACACAGTACTCTAATAAAATTCCAGATTGCTCCTTTAGAGTTTACCAATACAGCACCTGCTGTGATGAGATCTTGTGGTAGAGCCGGTCATGAGTTCAAAGGAGGTAAGGCCTGTCAGACGGTGGGTGGTGCCACGCATGGCCTTTAACACCGCGGGTAGGGCGAGAGCCCATTTATTTCCTTTTCCTATGCAGGCTTAAGTTAGTGCCTGCCTCAAGGTCCTGTTAGTTCTTTCAACCATCCCTGAGCTCTGTAGGGGTAGGGTATGTGAAAACGCTGGGCTACCCCAAGTAGTTTGCAGGCTTCCTTTAAACATTTGCCAGTGAAGTGGGAACCTTGGTCAGAATCTAATTGTGTTGGGAACCCCCGTCCCCATCGGGGTATAATTTCAGTGGCTAATATCTTAGCAACTGTAGTCGTGCAGTCCCGGGTCGAGAATGCTTCTACCCATCTTGTAAACTGATCTATTGCAACCAAGCAGTATAATTTTCCTTGTGTCTGTGGTAGGGGCCTATTTGCAGCTTTTCTCATGGTTCCTTGGGGCGGGGCTAGTGTCCGAGCTTAACGCTGGTTCCCCTCCCCGGTTCTGACTTTACACATTCTATGCGGCGCTGGCAGTGTTTGGCTACATCTCGTCTCATGCCTGGCCACCACCAATAATTTTCTGAGACAACAAGCATGGGGCTGGATGAACACAGCAGGTCAAGCAGCATCACAGGAGCAGGAAAACTTGACGTTTCGGGCCTAAACCCTTCATCACCAATAATTTTCTATAAACTTGTGCTTTTATCTCTGTTCAGATGAGCTGTACCATGATATACCGAGCAGAGAATCTGCCTTCTACAGCAAGGGGCTGCAATTCGGCCTCGGAGGGGAAAAGATTTCCTCCGTGTGCAGTCCGGGTCTTCCCTAGCTCCTGCTTTAACCCATTCCGCCTTTTTCTCTGCCACTGCAGACCGTTATATTTCGGCTTTATCATGACTCTCACTTGCGGGTGAGAGAGGGTTAACTTTCATAATTCTCACTTCCTCCTGTTTCAAGACATTTCTGGCTGCTTGGCCTGCAGCGGTGTTTCCTGCCTGTTCTGCAGTTTGGACTTTGAGATGTGCTTTTATTTTAATAACTGCCGCTTCACGAAGTTTTCGGGCCGCCTCTACCAGCTTCTGTATTCTCCCCTGAGGCTGTATGGGGTCTCCAGAAGAAGTAACAAAACCTCTCCGGGCCCACAAAGAGATGTAAACATGCACTGCCACGAACTCATAATGGCTATCTGTATATTGATTCTTTTTCCCTCTCCCAGTTCCAAAGCTCGTGTCAGAGCGATTAGATCGACCACTTGAGTTGAATATTGCCCGTCAATTCTGACTCCATCCAATACTGTCCCACTATGTCCTGCTACAGCCCAACCTTGTCTTGGCTCTCCATCAAAATACATCCTCTCACCATCTATGTGCATACAAATGACATTCTCTCCTTCGAGTGGATCCTCTCTGACTGTTCCCATTCTATTATAGTCTTATTCCATGACTAGCGCAGTTATGGGTTCCTCCTTCCACTATTTTCTAGGTTATATATGCAGCGGGGTTTTCTCGCCTGTCCTTTACTACCTTAATGTTGTTTCTTCCTGGCAGTAGGGCTGCTTCCCATTTAGCCCTTCTCCTATCTGTTATTCCCTTCATTTTCCCTACCTCTAATAGTTGTATTATACTATGAGTATCACTTTACTCGCATGACACAAGGGTTCAGAGGCTGCTACCGCCCAAGTTGCACAGTGCACGCTCCGGAGGGACCAGTGCTGTGCCATCATGACGGGCTCCATTCGGACTGAATAATATGCTACTGGGCGAAGTCTATCGCCGTGTTCCTGTAGACAGCTGCTGGCTGGCTTCCGTTATACTCGTGACAAAAGAGATGGAATGGCTTAGTGATGTTTGGAAATCCTAGTGCTGGCGCAGAAGACTACTTTTATTTTACTCAGTATTTAGCCATGTTCGGGTGTCCAAGGTAGAATTTCGTTGCGAGCTGCACCCTGCTTTAGGAGATCTTGTAACAGTTGAACTAATGCACTATAGTCTTCTATGTATTATCTGCAGTAATTTAGGGGTCCTGAGAGTTGTCTGGCCCCTTTTACAGTGACCGGACGCAGCATGTTGTTAATCACCTCCTTTCGGTCTCCTCCAAGGGCTTACCCGAGGTAGATTACCCATTTCTGTCCCATCTGGACTTTTTTTTCCGGGTTCAGTTTCAACCCCGCTCTCTCTCTCGAGAGTCCTGAGGACTTTCATGAGAGTTTTCATATGTAATTTGTGGTTGGTAGAGGCTAGTAATATATCGTCAACATACTGTATAATAGCACACTGGATTGGAGAGTCCGTACAAACTGGTTTCAGAACCATAAGGAGGTGAAAAATAGCTGGGCTATTATGGAAACTTTGCATCGGTCTGTTCCATGTATGGTGTCGATCGCCCACAGTGAAGGCAAATTTAAACTTGGTGGTCCGGGTGTATTGGGATTGACCAGAAGCCGTTTGCTATGTCTAAAACTGTGTAAACGGTTTTGTCATTTCCTAGATAGTAGGAACTGCAGATGCTGGAGAATCTGAGATAACAAGGTGTAGAGCTGGATGAACAGAGCAGGCCAAGCAACATCAGAGGAGCAGGAAGGCTGAAGTTTCAGGTCAAGACACTTCTTCAGAAATGGGGGAGGGGAAGGGGGTTCTGAAATAAATAGGGAGAGAGTGGGAGGCGGATAGAAGATGGACAGAGGAGAGGATAGGTGGAGAGGAGACATTCAGGTCAAAGAGGCGGGGATGGAGACAATAAAGGTGAGTGTAGGTGGGGAGGTAGGGAGCAGAAAGGTCAGTCCAGGGAGGACGGACAGGTCAAGGGGGTGGGATGAGGTTAGTAGGTAGGAGATGGGGGTGGGGCTTGAGGTGGGAGGAGGGGATAGGTGGGAGGAAGGACAGGTTAGGGAGGCGGGGATGAGCTGGGATAACAAGGTGTAGAGCTGGATGAACACAGCAGGCCAAGCAGCATCATAGGAGCAGGAAAGCTGACGTTTCGGGCCTAGACCCGACTGGTTTTGGGATGCGGTAGGGGGAGGGGAGATTTTGAAGCTTGTGAAATCCACATTGATACCATTGGGTTGCAGGGTTCCCAAGTGGAATATGAGTTGCTGTTCCTGCAACCTTCGGGTAGCATCGATGTTGCACTGCACGAGGCCCAGGATGGACATGTCGTCTGAGGAATGGGAGGGGGAGTTGAAATGGTTCGCGACTGGGAGGTGCAGTTGTTTAGTGCGAACTGAGCGCAGGTGTTCTGCAAAGCGGTCCCCAAGCCTCCGCTTGGTTTCCCCGATGTAGAGGAGGCCACAACGGGAACAGCGGATGCAGTACACCACATTAGCAGATGTGCAGGTGAACATCTGCTTAATGTGGAAAGTCTTCTTGGGGCCTGGGATTGGGGTGAGGGAGGAGGTGTGGGGGCAGGTGCAGTTGCAGGGGAAAGTGCCGGGTTTGGTGGGGCTGGAGGGGACTGTGGAGCGGACAAGGGTGTCATGGAAGGGGTGGTCCCTCCCGAAAAGCGGATAACGGTGGGGAGGGAGAAAAAAACTTTTCAAAAAACATTTTAAAAAAGAAAGGATGGGGAGGGAAAAATGTTTTTGGTGGTGGGGTTGGATTGCAGATGGCGAAGTGTCAGAGGATGATGCGTTGGATCTGGAGGTTGGTGGGGTGGTTCGTGAGGACGAGTGGGATTCTGTTTTGGTTGTTATTGCAGGGAGGGGATGTGAGAGATGAGTTGCGGGAAATGTGGGAGACATGGTCAAGGGCATTCTCAACCACTGAGGTGGGGGGAAGTTGCGGTCCTTGAAAAACGAGGACATCTGAGATATACGGCAGTGGAATGCCTCATTCTGGGAACAGATGCGGCGGAGGTGAAGGAATTGGGAATAGGGGATGGCATTTTTGCAGGAAGGTGGGTGGGAGGAGGTGTATTCCAGGTAGCTGTGGGAGTCGGTGTGCTTGAAATGGATATCGGTTTCTAGGTGGTTGCTGGAGCTGGAGACAGAGAGGTCCAGGAAGGAGAGAGAGAGATGGTCCAGGTGAACTTAAGGTTGGGATGGAAGGTGTTGGTGAAGTGGACGAACTGTTCAAGCTCCTCGTGGGAGCACAAGGGGGCGCCAATACAGTCATCAATGTAACGGAGGAAGAGGTGGGGTTCATGGCCAGTGTAGGTACAGAAGAGGGATTGTTCCACGTAACCTACAAAGAGGCAGGCATAGCTTGGGCCCATGCAGGTACCCATGGCCACCCCCTTTGTCTGTAGGAAGTGGGAGGAATTGAAAGAGAAGTTGTTGAGGGTGAGGACGAGTTCGGCTAAGCGGATGAGGGTGTCAGTGGAGGGGGACTGGTTGGGCCTGCGGAACTCGGGCCCTCTTCTGTACCTACACTGGCCACGAACCCCACCTCTTCCTCCGTTACATTGATGACTGTATTGGCGCCCCCTCGTGCTCCCACGAGGAGCTTGAACAGTTCGTCCACTTCACCAACACCTTCCACCCCAACCTTAAGTTCACCTGGACCATCTCTCTCTCTCTCCTTCCTGGACCTCTCTGTCTCCAGCTCCAGCAGGAACAGGAAGAAGTGGAGGGCCTTTAGGCCATCTGTATGGGGAATGCAGGTATATAGGGACTGGACGTCCATAGTAAAGATGAGGTGTTAGGGACTGGGGAATTAGAAGTTCTGGAGGAGGTGGCGGGCGTGGGTGGTGTCACCATGATGTAGGTAGGGAGTTCCTGGACCAAGGGGAAGAAAATGGAGTCCAGATAGGTGGAGATAAGTTCGGTGGGGCAGGAGCAGGCGGAGACAATGGGTCGACCAGGGCAGTCAGGTTTGTGGATTTTGGGAAAGAGATAGAAGTGGGCGGTGGAGGGTGTTGGGGAAACGATGAGATTGGAGGCTGTGGGTAAGGAGGTCACCTGAAGTGATGAGGTTGTGGATGGTTTGGTAGATGATGGTTTGGTGGGGTCATGATCAAGGGGGCGGTAGGAGGAGGTGTCGGAGAGTTGGTGTCTGGCCTCGGCGATGTAGAGGTCAGTGCGCCATACTACAACTGTGCCTCCCTTGTCCGCGGATTTTATGGTGAGGTTGGGTTTGGAACGGACGGAGCAGAGGGCTGCACATTCTGCAGGGGAGAGGTTGGACTGGGTGAGAGGGCGTTGAGGCGATTGATTTCACAACGGCAGTTGGAGATGAAGAGGTCGAGGGAGGGTAGGAGGCCTTGGGGTGGTGTCCAGGAGGAGAGGGTGCGTTGGAGGTGGGAGAAGGGGTCAGTATGGGGAGGATTAGGCTGACAGTTAACGAAGTAAGCGTGGAAGCGACCGGAAAAACTGCTCAATGTCCAAACGTGACCGGTATTTGTTGATGTGTGGGTGGAGGGGGACAAAGATGAGCCCTTTACTGAGGACTGACCGTTCGTCCTCAGTAAGGGGGAGGTCTGGGGGGATGGTGAAGACTCGGCAGGGCTGGGTGCTGCTGTCTCCTCTGGAGCTGCTGGCTGTGGAGGCGGTGGGCGGAACGACGTCGGCGTCGGCTGTGGGTGAAGTTGCGTCAGCAGTGGTGGGCGGAGTTGCGTCGGCGGTGGGCGGAGCGGGCTAGGAGGCAGCTGCAGTGGTGGTGGTAGGTGCATCCTCAGTGTCTACGGTGTTGGCCTCGGAAATGGAGGCAGTGGCATCAGCAGCGGTGTTGATGCCGTTTGCTGTTCCGGAAGTGGCGTACCCGGTGGTGGAGGAAGTGACGTCATCCGTGGTTGTTTCGAAGTGGCCACATGGCTAATGGCGACGGGCACATTGTGGGGAAGGTCCTGGGTAGGGTTGGTGTTTTGGGAGTTGGAGGAAGCCTGTTTTGGGTGGTAGGCACCAGAAAGTTTACTGTACTTACGGTTTTTTGTGTCCCATAAAGCTGAGTAGAATTGTGGGTTCAGGTTGCGGATCCTACGAAGAATAAAAAGCAGGAGAGGTCCTTTGCAGGTCTGGGAGAGGGAGGCTTTGAGCTGGGGTAGGCTTGATTGTAGTGCCAGGAGATGCCGGCGCATTGCTGCGAGTGTGTGTTTCAGAAGTCACAGAGAGAAACACTTCTGAAGGGTCTCAATGTTCTGAATGTAGACATTGCCACGGTTGGGGCCAGAATGTGGACTGTAGTCCATTGGGGATAATCTGGTTCCGTAGGCAGGTACTAAGAAAGGTGATGTGGCTGTAGTACCTGGTTTGCTTCAGTACGTGGTCGAGCAGTTTCAAATTTGAAGAGATTACGAGAGAGTTGCAGTGGGAGAGAGATCCATTGAGGTTTTTCCGGAGTGAGGAGGGTAACTTCTTCAGGGTAGGCATCCTTAGAAGAGGCTTCCCAGTGGGGTTGAAATTATTTCAGAGATAGTAGGCACTGCAGATGCTGGAGAATCTGAGATAACAAAGTGTAGAGCTGGATGAACACAGCAGGCCAAGCAGCATCAGGGGAGCAGGAAGACTGACGTTTCAGGTCTAGACCCTTCTTCAGAAATGGGGGAGGGGAAGGGGGTTCTGAAATAAATAGGGAGAGAAGGAGGGGCGGAAAGAAGATGGATAGAGGGGAAGATAGGTGGAGAGGAGACAGACAGGTCAAAGAAGCGGGGATGGAGCCAGTAAAGGTGAGTGTAGGTAGGGAGGAGATAGGCCAGTCCAGGGAGGACGGACAGGTCAAGGGGGCAGGATGAGGTTAGTAGGTAGGAGATGGGGTGGGGCTTGAGGTAGGAGGAGGGGATAGGTGGGAGGAAGGACAGATTAGGGAGGCAGGGACGAGCTGGGCTGGTTTTGGGATGCGGTAGGAGGAGGGGAGATTTTGAAGTTCGTGAAATCCACATTGATACCATTGGGCTGTAGGGATCCCAAGCGGAATGAGTTATGTTGTTCAAAATTATACTATTTTGTATAATAGTCGGCTACTATTGGTGTAATCTTGTCTGCATATCTATTCAAGGCTGTGTAGTCAGTTGTGAGTCGGTACGACACATCTGGTTTTAACACTGGTCAGATAGGGGAGATCATGGTGGATGCCCTTGGGACGCTGGGTCCTCTACTGTCTGTTCGGCCAGATAGAGTATTGTCTGTTTGGTAGGTGCACCCTTCCGGGTACAGTTATGGGATCGACGCTCACCAGTCCAAATTGAGTTTTCCTTTTAGCCCACAGACTGGCATACATTCATCCCAATAAGTGGTATGGGTTCTTGGCATTCCACTGCCACTCAGTCTTTGCTGACAGTACATATTGCCTTCGGTCGCCCTGTTAATTTGTTCCAAAGTTCACCATTCCCAGATTATATTTACAGCTAACTATTAAAGTAGATGAATATTTACAGTTAATAACAGTCCCGAACTGTTCCAATAAGTCCATTCCCATTATTGGTTTTCCGGCAGTAGCAAAGCTTTGTTCTACTATGATATCCCTAATCTGTACAGTAACAGGTGCTCGTGTGCTACCAACTACTCCCGATAAGTTACTGGTCTTCCTGGTAAGCAGGAATCCTGGTATGTCGGTCACTGATACGGTTGCATCTGTATCTATGAGCATATCGCACTGCCGGCCCCCTGACAGCGCACTCACATAGATTTGGTGGTGGTCAGGACCGGGTCCGAGGGCCGATACCTCTCACTGGAGTTACAGCAGACGCTGCAGCTCTTCCGCGGTCATTTGTATGACCGCCCCTGTGTGTTTGTCCAGTTGAGGGTTTGGGCTCATTTGGCTTTGTCCTGTCTTTTGTTGTTTTGGCCCTTGCACCTCGCTTCCTCCTCCTTTTGCCCAACATTGTTGTTTACCATGGCCTTTCTTACCACAGTTACCACAACCCCCTGTAGCATTATTTTCCCTGGCTGCTCCTGCCAGTGTTACTTTGGAGGGACAGTCCCTTGCAAAATGGCTTTTGCCATTACAAACAAAGCATTCAATCTCTGGTCTACTGTATTGTGTGGCAAATACCTCAAGACGAGGATATAGGGAGGTGGCGTTTATTGATTTTTGAGGAAGTTGCCTGATTGGCCTCTGCTGTATTCGCCCAGCTTAGGACCTTGTGGTAGTTATTGCTAATTGGAAATCCCAGTTGTATAACTTGTTTTAGATGGGATCCCACACCGTCTGTCAGCATTTGCAAGAAAATGGCATCAACACAGTCTGGGTTTGAGTAACAAATTCACAGTACGCATTAAAATTTCATTCAGCATAGTCTTCTTTTGCGTTATTAAGGTGATCCAGGTCCAATCAGACCAGGGGTCACCACATACATCTTTAACTTTGTGAACAAAAGCATCATATTTTTGATCATCAGTCCGTCCATGTTGAGTTGTCCAGGCCCTGTCCTGATATCCAGGCGGCAGTTGTAACCTCACTGATTTTGGCATTTAGCATTATACTATCCTTATGTTGTCCAGTGAGAGATTATGTGCCTCTGCCAGTTCCTGCAGTTTTCCCAAAATTCTATATTTTGTGAGTTTGCACTAGGTTTTGGCAGGGCGTCTAACATCAGTTGTTTTTCTCCTGGGGTTAGGGGCATTGTAATTATGTGGGGGCTTCTGCCCTGGTCCTGACACAGAACCCTCTCTGGGCCCAGCTTGATGTGTTTTGTGGAGAATGTCATCTGCAAAAAAGCAAATTTTCTGAAGGTTGCAATATGCAACAATGCAACACTCAGGTGGATGTCAGATCGGATGATCTGTTCAGTATACCTGAACAAGAGGGGAATTGATTCATCTTGTTCTGATTTTGTTGCGCTGCATTCTCTTTTGCTTTGAACTCATATGCCACTACTTCCGAGGCAGTGGACGGATACCATTTTGACATCACTTGTAACAACGAAGACAGAAAATAGCAACTGATCATTTTGTAAGAAAAACTGCAGAACAAAGAGACCTGAGGCAGTGAGGGGTAGGGGGGACATGTGTACACGAAACACAGAAAGCTAACAACTGGTGCAGCAGGTAATCAGGAAGGACTAATGGAACGTTGGTCCTTATTTCAAGGTGGTTGGAGTATAACAGTAGTGACATCTGACTGCAACTGTACAAGATTTATCTCAAGAGGGTTGGAATATAAAAGCAGTGATGTGCTTCTGAGACTTTATAAAGCTCTAGTTAGGCCCCATTTAGAATACTGTGTCCAGTTTTGGGCCCCACACCTCAGGAAGGACATACTGGCACTAGAGCGTGTCTAGCGGAGATTCACACAGATGATCCCTGGAATGGTAGGCCTAACATACTGGGATTGTTTTAATTAGAGTTTAGAAGGTTGAGGGGAGATCTAATAGAAACTTACAAGATAATGCATGGCTTAGAAAGGGTGGACGCTGGGAAGTTGTTTCCGTTAGGTGGGGATACTAGGACCCGTGGGCACAGCCTTAGAATTAGAGGGAGTCGATTTAGAACGGAAATGAGGAGACATTTCTTCAGCCAGAGAGTGGTGGGCCTGTGGAATTCATTGCCACGGAGCGCAGTGGAGGCCGGGACGTTGAATGTCTTCAAGGCAGAGATTGATAAATTCTTGATCTCGCAAGGAATCAAGGGCTACGGGGAGAGTGCGGGTAAGTGGAGTTGAGATGCCCATCAGCCATGATTAAATGGCGGAATGGACTCAATGGGCCGAATGGCCTTACTTCCACTCCTATGTCTTATGGTCTTATGGTCTAAGATGCTGGGGAGACCACATCTGGAGTACTGTGAGCAATTTTTGTCCCCTTTTGTGAGGAAAGATATCTTGGAGGCAGTCTAGAGGAGGTTCACTCGGATGATCCAAGTATGAAGAGACTGTCTCATGACCAAGGTTAAACAGGTTGGGATTCTTACTGGAGTTTAGAAGAATGACAGGTTATTTCATTGAAACATATAGAGGCTTGACAGCATCAATGCTGAGAGATTGTTTGCCCTCATTGGAGAATCTAGGAGCAGAGGGCACAGTCTCAGAATAAAGGGCCACCAATTGAAGAGGAGGAATTTATTCTCTCAGAAGGTTGAGAGTGTTTGGATCTCCCTGCCACAGAGAACTGTGTGTGGAGGAAGAGTCCTTATGTATATTGAAGGCTGAGACAGATAGATTCTTGATCAGTCAGGGAATCAATGGAAAGGTCAGAAAAGTGGAATGAGGAAAGTGAAATCAGCCACTGTCCTCAAGAAAGGCACCTTAGGCTCAAGGAGCTAAATAGCCTTCTCCTGCTCCTGCTCCTATTTCTTTTAATCTTCTTATGGTCTTATTTATCATACCAGACTATTCTTTCAGACTCAGTTGTATCTGAACTTCTGCATGGTTCTCGGACACAACTTCCTGTCTATGTTGTTGAAATGCTATCAGCAGTGAATTCATCCCAAATTAGAATCATGGTAACTGTCTATGCATTGATGTATGAGGTTGCAAATGTTGCAAAAGCTGTTAGCTAACCCACTTAGGGAGGGAACTCAAGGATTTTGACACAGAAGGAACTGACGATATATTCCCAATGTAGATGGTGAGTGGCTCAGAGCGGAACTTACAGGAGGTGGTGTTTCCATGTACCCGCTGCCCTTGTCCTTCTAGATGGAAGTGGTTATGGGTTTGGGTGATTTCTGCAGTGCATTTTGTAGATAATATACATTGCTGTGACTGAGCATCAGTGGTAGAGGGAGTGAATGTTAGTGGATATGGTACAAATCAAGCAGGCTGCTTTGTCCTGGAAGGTGTTGAGCTTCTTGAGTGTTGTTGGAGCTGCACCCATCCACACAAGTGGGCATATTCCAGCACAGTCCTGATTTGGGGAGCCAGGAAACGAGTTCCTGATAATGAGTGGCGGCGGCCCCCCCCCCCCGCCATGGTGACAAGCTGTATCATTGAGGCTTCAGAAAAGTTAAGATAACAAATTGTCCCATTTCATGAACTTCAGGCATTTGAGAAGTTAGAAGGGAGGAAAATATACAAGATGCCAGGAAATGGTGATGCAGCAGAAGAAATCAGATCAGCAATGGAGATAAGGAGCTAATTCTGTGGGAAGAGAGAGAAGCAGAGTTAATATTTCAAGTCCAGTGACCCTTCTTCAGAACTGAGAGTCGCTAGGAAGAAGTGTTATATGCTGATGACAGGGAATGCAGGAAAAGGAGTGAGGGTAGGTGGAGACAGAACCCAAAGAGAAAGAAAGAAAGTTAGACAGAGAAAGGGGGAAAGCTGATAGTGGGGATAAGGAGTAGGTGAGAATAGGTTGGCTGTGCTGAAAGCAGCCCATATCATGAAAGAGCCTGTGCTGTGGGGCTGGGTAAAGGACATGGAAGGAGGTGCATCAGGCTTTGAAAAGACTGAACTTGATATTGAGTCCTGAAAGCTGCAGAGTCCCCAAGTGGGAGATAAAGTGCTGTTCCACCAGCTTGCTCTGAGCTTTGCTGGAGCACTGCAGCAAGACTCCAAGACGGTAATGTTGGCTGGGGGTGGGGTACACGGTGGGGTGTTGAAGAGGCAGGTGACCAGAAGCTCAAGATCATTTTTATGAATGCAATATAAGTATTCCCCAAAGCGGTTACCTCATCTGTTTTTTGTCTCCCCATTGTAGATAAGACTTGATTATGAGCAGTGAATATCATTTTAGTGAACAGCAGATAAATCACTGCTTCACCTGGAAGGTATGTCTGGAGCCTTGGATAGTGAGGAGGGAGGAGGTGTTCCACTTTCTGCGACCCACGATCTGACAGAAGTTTAATTTAACTTCCTGTCTGTTGTTGAGGTCAACCCGAGGAGCTGCACTCAATCACTGGACAGGTTACAGTTTGTGGTTGTGGCCAGTCAGCAGGTTTCTGATCTTCAAAACAAACAGTTCTGTACCTGCTTTTCTCGAACAACTAACACAATTTTTCTTTCTATCTGTCCGTCAGTCTATATTCACACACGTCATTTCTTCAGTTAGACTTCGATTTGCTTGGAGTATACAAGAACTAAAAATCTCGCTAATGCTGTTCTTCCAGGCCAGGAGTTTTTTAAAAAAAGTATTAAACTTGATAATTGTAGAAACACATATTTGTCAGATATCTTTACTGGACACACTTACTTTGATGAGGCTTGACTCAGTCGTTGTTAATCTTCAATCCTTCCCCAAGACAAAAGATAGCTGGGGTCTAATCTCACACACTACATTTTTATAGCCATTGCATTAATTCAGAGAACAAATCTTTAAGCCAATGCGTCTATGAAGTTCCATTATTCTGTTCACGTAATATACCACAAATATGTTCCCAATATACAGACTGGATGTGAAGTCATCTTTCTTTGAAGTAACAATACAACGGTGAGCAGCTTGTCAAAACATATCCAAGTGGATTCACAAAGATTTGTGGTTAAAGGCACTAGGGTCTGGTTAATAATTGATCTGCAGAGAACATGGGCATGACTAATTTATTGGTTATTTTAATGGTACAACACTGATTAAGAGAAAACAATTGTGATTGACCAAAATCCAGGAGCGAAAATGTTCACTTGCTACTGAATTGCAATTGGCCATTGAAAATTGGAAAATTGCTCCCATCTGTGTTGCCTCATCAAGGCAAACTAATGTATGTATGGAAACTCTAATAGAACATAGAACAGTACAAGAACAGGCTCTTTGGCCCACTATGTCTGCGCCTGATCATGGTAAAGCATGTTTTATGCTATCTATACCACACTGGCTGGTCTGGCTGAGTAGTTCTACCATAAGTAAGGCACAATCACAATGCCACAGTCCTAGAGGGCAGTTCTCTTATTTGAGGAGAGAGTGTGAGAGACAGAGAGAGAGCGAGAAAGAGAGAGAGATGACTGGTGTTGGTTTAACCAAAGAATTGTGACTCATTAGGTGACAGGAAAAGATGAGAAGAGGAGTCCTTGACAGTTAAAACACAACTGGTCCGGGAATTGGACCCAATGCAGTTGGTGTCACTATGCATCGCAAAACTAGCTGCCCAGTTGTATCCTATACTTGTGTTCATATCAAAACAGTCCTCAGAATTAGACAGAAATGAAAGATTAGATTCAGGATGGTCGGGTGGACACAGTCAGCTAAAAGAAGGGGCAATAGCAGTGACATAATTACCTCGAGGCATGAACAGAATCATTTAAAACACAAATATTGCGGTATGCTGCAATGTAGTCGAGTCCTCCATCTAGTGGCAACAGGTATAACTACAGATGCCACATCAAGCTGGTGAGGAAATGACACTCTTGTTACTCGCATTTGTGGCTTATATTGCATCCTCAAATTTCAGAATAGAATTGCGCAGTACACAAGGCACCCTTCGGCCCATCCAGTCCATACAGGCCAATAGTACAACCGTCCCACTTTCCTGCACTAGGCCCCCATTGCCTTGAATGATCTGATACTTTGACTTCTCATCCATGTACTTTATAAAGATTGTGAGGTTTCCTGCTTCAACTACCCTCCCAGGCAGTGCACTCCAGACCCTGTCACTCTCTGGGAAAAAATACAAATCCACAAATCCCCCTTTAATTTCTCACCCTCTGGGCCAATTTTCTTTTCCTGAAATCCCAACACCCCCAAACCTCCTGCCGTTCACTTTAAAGTTATGCCCCTCTTGTTGTTGACCCTTCGACTAAGGGGAATAACTGTTTCCTATTCCCCTGTCCATACCCCTCAATCTTACACACCTCTATCAGGTCACCCCTTAACCTTCTCTGCTCCAAAGAAAACAACCTGAGCTTATCAAGCCTCTCTTCATTGCTGAAATGCTCCAGCCCAAGCAACATCCTGGTTAATCTCCTCTGCATCCCCTCCAGTGCAATCACATGCTTCCCTATAGTACAGAGACTAGACCTACACACAGTATTCCAGGGATGGCCTCACCAAAGTCCCGTCGAGCTCCGACATCATCTCCCCTCTCTTATAATCTATGCCTCAACTGATAAAGGCAAGTGTCCTGTATGCTTTCTGAACAACCCTATATAATAATCTGTTTTGCCACCTTCAGGGATTTATGGACAAACAACTCAAGACCCCTCTCTCGTCTGAGCTTCCTAGTGTCCTGCCATTCACTGAGTATTCACTCACTTTTTCCTTCTTCCAAACTACATCACCTCACATTTAACTTCCCAAGCAGTCTACCATGCAGAACTTTGTCAATGGCCTTATTAAAGTCTAATGTTGTCCTATTATTTAAGAATGACTGTAAAAAGAAGCCTGGGAACTATAGACCAGTGAGTGTGACACAGTGGTGGATAAGTTTTTGGAGGGAATTCTGAGAGTCCTGCAGTTTTCAGGATTCAATCTGCACTTGAGTTCTGATGAAGGGTCACCAGACCCGAAACGTTAACTCTTATTTTCTCTTCAAAGATGCTGCCAGACCTGCTGAGCCTTTCCAGCAACTTTTGTTTTTGTTCCTGATTTACAGCATCTGCAATTCTTTTGGTTTTTAATCAGTGTTAGATAATCTATGTGCATCTGTACTTAAATGGGTTTCATCTAGTGTCTAGCGTAATGTGTATGATTGGGTTGAATTCTGTATCTGTCAATACCTGACAGTGACTGGAGCGAAGGGATTAATTCTGGTGTGTGTTAGTCTCTGCTCGTTTATGGGAACAGTGCTGGTTCTGGATGCATTATGCTGTTTTCCATGAATTCTCATATGGTCCTCTCCCCAAAGGAAAATGTCAGTGTGAAAATTCAGAGCTCTCTGTTAGAATTACTGCTGCTTGGGCGTTAGATACCTGACACCCATCTAAACCCATTTTAAGGCTTGCTGGGATTTTGGAATTCTTCCAAATTCAAACCTGTGCTCATTAACCTCAGCAATTAAAACTAATGATAAAACAGCATTTCCTTTCCCTTACAAATGCGATGAAGGTCTGGCTGTATCTTCCTAGTAGTCCTGGCATGACAGATTACAGTTTTCATTTAATTCAGTTAATATGGCAGTCAGTCACTCAAATAGAGTCATGCGAGGCTGCAAGGATTCTTTAGCAAAGAAAAAGCAGACATTTATTACTGAAGACAAAAACAGAGAAACAAAACTGTCGAGAAACAGATCATTTGAACAAATGTTTAAACACAGTAAGACAATGTTTCCAACCTAATTCTGTACAGCACCATAATAAGACGATAAGAAATAGAAACAGGAGTAAACCAATCAGCTCCTCGAGTCTGCTCTGCCATTCAATAGGATAATAGCTGATCCAACACTCTTCACTTTCCTGAATTTCCCCATAATTCTTGATCAAGAACCTATCTATCTTAGCCTTCCATATGCCCAAGGACTTAAATTATATAAAGAGGCTGGATAGGCTGGGACTTTGTTCCCTGGAGCATCAGAGGCAGAGAGATGACCTTATAGAGGTTCATAAAGTCATGAGGGGCATAGATAAGGTGAATAGTCTAGGTTTTTTTCCATAGGTTGGAGAGTCCAAATGAGAGAGATAGGTTTAAGGTAAGAGGGGAAAGATTTAAAAGGGATCTGAGGGGCAATGTTTTCACACAGAAAGTGGTGGGTGTACGGAATAAGCTACCAGAGGAAATGGTCGAGGTAGGTACAATTACAACATTGAAAAGACATTTGGACAGGTACACGAGTAGGAGAGGTTTAGAGGGATATGGGCCAAAGGCAGGCAAATGGGACTAGTTCAGTTTAGGATACCTGGTTGGCATGGATGTGTTGGACCAAAGGGTCTGTTTCTGTGTTGTATGACTATGACTCTGTGGCAATGAATTTCAAACACTTACAACACTGAATAAAGAAATTCCTCCTCATCTCTGTTTTAAATTGGCGGCCCTATATTCTGAAACTATGCCCTCTGGCCTGAAACTCTTCCAATGGGGGGAAGCAATCTTCTCAGTATTTACCCTTTCAAGCCCCTTAAGAATCCAGTAAGTTTCAATGAGATCACCTCTCATTCTTTGATACTCCAGTGCCAACCTGTTTAGCCTTTGCTCGTAAGACAATCCCTCCATACCAGGTCACCCTGAAGAACATTCTCTGAACTGCCTCCAATAAAATGATCATTTTCCTTCAATAAGGGGACCAAAACTGCTCCCAGTTCCCAAGACAAATTTTCACCAGCACCTGGTACAGTTGCAGTAAGACTTCCTTATTCTTATACACCAACCTCCTTGGAATAAGGACCTACGCATTCCATGGGCCATCCTGATTACCTGCTGCACCAACGTGCTAAGCATCAATTTACACAGATTGAAGTCCAAAGAAATTACACCTAAGTATCGAACCTGTAAGTTGTATCTGAATTGATTTGGCCCAGATATTTCCTGTGAACTATAGAAGTTTCTTTCATGAATTCTCTCAAATTTCAGATCTTAAACATTTTCTGCTTCTACTGAGGTGACTGTTTTTCACCGAATTGTTCTGATCTCTCTGTAGCAGAGAAACTAAACTGGAGTCTGACCCCAGTCAGATCTCCTCCAAATTGAATGAAAAAGCTTTCCATCTCTGGATTTTTCAACTAAAATCAATCCTTGATTATTCTGAACTGAAAGCAAGGTAATGTTCTTCAATGTTTACCTACCTGTTGTAAATCAATAGTATTTGAACAATTTCCCATTTACTCCACACGGGACTCCACAGCTGCTTGGTGCTCTCTGCCCACACTAGGATCTGGTGAATGGCCTCCCCCCAGCATGAATTCACTGGTGTATCAGCAGGTTGGAGGAATTAGTGAATCCCTTCCCACAGGTAAAGCGGAAGAATGGTCTTTCCCCAGTGTCTCAGCAGGTGGGATTTCTGAGCGAAGCCCTTGCCACACTTTCCTCAGTGTGACTGCACTAGTGAGTTTCCAGTTCCGTTGAGGATGTTAATCCCTTCCCCCAGACCCCACATTTGCATGGTTTCTCCTTGTGACTCCAGTTGTGTTGAGAGGTCAGATGATCGGTTGAACGCTTGTACGCTTGTGTACACACAGAAAACGTGTACGTTGCTTTCTCCTTCCATATTCAAAAATCTAGTGAAATTCAGGTTACAATGAAGTGGGCAATTCTGTGAAATCCCGATGTAATATTTGGTTGCAGTTTCCCAACTGTGAATCCTCTCCTTTCAATATCCTGTGGAATTGATTTAGAACAAATATAATGTAAGTGAAAGTCTCCCCATAAAAATACAAAGTCATGTCCCAAGATAACACAGTGTGGAGCTGGAGGAACACGGCAGGCTAGGCAGCATCAGAGAAGCAGGAAACCAGGAATCATCAGAAACACAACATTTCTGAAGAAGGGTCCCAACCTGAAACATCAGTTTTCCTGCTCCTCTGATGCTGCAGCAGGCAGGACTGGCCTATAGTTCATATGTTGGCCGTTCTGTTCGTACATTTCGCACTGAACCATACGAGGAGACATTGGGGCATGACTTACTCAGAGATAGTAGGAACTGCCAGTGCTGGAGGCAGAGATAACACAGTGTGGAGCTGGAGAAACACAGCAGGTTAGGCAGCATCAGAGAAGCAGGAAACCAGGAATCATCAGAAACACAACATTTCTGAAGAAGGGTCCCAACCCGAAACATCAGTTTTCCTGCTCCTCTGATGCTGCCTAACCTGCTGTGTTTCTCCAGCTCCACACTGTGTTATCTCTGCCTCCAGCACTGGCAGTTCCTACTATCTCTGAGTAAGTCATGCCCCAATGTCTCCTCGTATGGTTCAGTGCGAAATGTACGAACAGAACGGCCAACATATGAACTATAGGCCAGTCCTGCCTGCTCCATCATTCAACAAGATCATGGCCAATTTGTTCATGTTCTGAATTCCCATCAACACCGAATAACTTATGATGCCTTTGCTGAATAAGAATCTATCCACCGCCACCTTAAAAATGTTCAATGACCCAGTCTTCACCGCCTTCTGAGGCAGAGAACTCCAAAGTCACATTGTTTTTTTTTCCTGAAAACAGTCTTCCTCCCCATTCTGAACTTACCCATAAGAGGAAATATTCACCTTGTCAAAACCCATTCAGGATATTAAACACAACAGCCAAGACACCCCTCTCTCTTCTACCCGCATGTGATTACAAGACCAGTCTGTCCAAAATATCATCAGACAACTCGCTCATTCAAATATCAGTCTAGTAAACTTCCACTAAACTTACTCCACTGTATTTCCATCCTTCCTTCAACAAGGATGGGGAGGTGATCGCCTAGTGGTATTATCGCTGGACTGTTAATTCAGAGACCCAGATAGCGTTCTGGGGATCCGGGTTCGAATCCTGCCACAGCAGATGGTGGAATTTGAATTCAATAAAATACCTGGAATTAAGAATCTAATGATGACCGTGAACCCATTGTCGATTGTCGGAAAAACACATCTGGTTCACTTATGTCATTTAGGGAAGGAAACTGCTATCCTTACCTGGTCTGGCCTACATGTGACTCCAGACCCACAGCAATGTGGTTGGCACTGAACTGCCCTCTGGGCAATTGGGGACAGTTAATAAATGCTGCCTGGTCAGCGACACCCTCATCCTCTTAATGAACAAAAAGAAAAAAGGAAACCAATCTGCACACAGTAGTTGAATTGTGGTTTCACTAATGTCCTACGCAACTGAATCATAAACTCCTTATTTTTCTGTTAAAGGATAACATTCTATGATCCTTCTTCACTTGCTGTACCTACGTATTATTGTTCTGGAGTGAACAACTTCATATTTTACTGGATTAGAATTCACGAAAAGTTCATTCAAAAAGGCTGCAGACTGACGCAGGTAAATTTTAGGTTTTCTTCACAACAACACTTCCTGCCTGTCATTATAAAGTGTAGCCACCATGACTTCATTCTCCTCATCTAAGTCATGGATATAAACTATAAAACATGGGCTCGGCAAAACCCTGCGAGTCCCCACTCGTCACATTGTGACAATCTAAAGAAGACCCATTTATGAATACAGAGATAGTAGGAACTGCCGATGCTGGAGAATCTGAGATAACAAGGTGTAGAGCTCGATGAACACAGCAGGCCAAGCAGCATCAGAGGAGCAGGAAAATTGATGTTTCGGTTCTGGACCATTCTTCATTTCTGACAATTTTTTTTGTATATACATTGTGTGGACAGTGTTTATTTAGCAACTTGACTCTCCCTAGAGTCCAGCTTCCTTTGAGAACTTCACATTGGAAACTGCTGGGCCCAGCTGAGCTTGAAAGGCCTCAGGGTAAACTCAGCAGCTTCTCCTCCATCTCCACTCCACTGATACAACAGAGACTTTCAAAAAGAAATTGGAGATGGCCCTGAAGACAAAATGAAAGGCCAAGTGAGAGGAATCGCTGATTTGCTTTTGGAGAAAGCCAGCACAGGCCCAATGGACCGAATAGCCTCCTTCTCTATAGCAATCACTCAGTGATTTTGTAATTAACATGAACCTACAGTGGAGACCAACTCTATGACCAACACCTATCCTGATGCAATTGAACTTTCAATTCATCCATCAGTGTTTCTCGACTTGGTTCTGTGAGCAATACCTGGATCAAAAGAGCAGCAAAATACTGCACCTGCTGCAAATCTGAAATAAAGAGAAAATTCCAGGAAGTCTCAACAGGTCAGACAGTAGCTGAGGAGAGAGTCAATAAGTGTGGAGCTGAAAAAGCACAGCCAGCCAGACAGCATCCGGGGAGCAGGAAAATCAATGTTTTGGGTTGAAACCCTTCTTCAGGACTGGGGAGAGAGAGGGGAGCCCAGAAATAAACAGAGGAGAGGAGGTGGGGCTGAGGGGAGGGTAGGTGGTTATTGTGTTTAGTCAGTGGGAAGGGTGGAGCGGACAGGTAAGTCAGAAGATGGACAGGTTGGGGGAGGAGAGATTTTGAAGCTGATGAAGTCAATATTCAGGCTATCGATTCTGCATTTGGTGTCCCCAACATAGAAGAGACCCAAGCGCAACGGATACAGTTGTTAAGGTTAGGTGAAGTTCAGGTGAATCACTGCTGGATTTGGAAGGATTGTTTGGGGCCTCGGACAGAGGTGAGAGGGGAGGTGTAGGGGCAGGTGTTGCACCTCCTGCAGTTGCAGGGAAATGTACTGGGTATGGTGGAGGGGTTGGTGGGGAGTGTGGAGATGAGAGGGAGTCGCAGAGTGAACGGTCCCTGTGGAAAACAGAGAGGGGTGGGGAGGGAAATATCATTTTGGTGGTGGAGTCTAATTGTAGGTGGCGGAAATGTCAGAGGATAGTGCATTGTATTCGGAAGTTGGTGGAGTGGTATGTGAGGACCAAGAGAACTCTATCCTTATTATCGTCGAGGGCAGAAGCGCAGGAAATTGTTTTTAAACTACATTCATGGGACGAGAGCGTCACTGACCAGGCAGCATTTATTGCCCATCCCTAATTGCCCAGAGGGCAGTTCAGAGTCAAACACATTGCTGTGGGTCTGAAGTCACATGTAGGTCAGACCAGGCAAGGATGGCAGTTTCCTTCCCTAAAGGACATTGTCAGGAAAAGCCCATCTGGTTCACCCAATCTACAATGGTCTCACACTCATCAGTAGATTCTTAATTCCAGATTGTGGAGGTGCCAAAGTTGGACTGAAGTGGACAAAGTCAGAAGTTACATAACACTAGGTCATAGCCTAACAGGTTTATTTGAAATCACAAAGCTTTCAGAGTGTAGCCCCTTCATCAGGTGAATTAAGACAGAACAGCACTACCTTAATTAGTTTGAACATTTTTGGATTACTTAATACTTTCGTTAGACCCTCAGCATGCGACTCTTATAGCTATCATGTTATTCCAGCCATTTAGTTCGTCTCCAGCACCTTATTTTTAATTTTTTTGTAATTATGTCTCTGCCGCATTTAATCAGATTATAGATCATCCCTTCGCTTGTAATTCAGCTGTTGACACTTTAGTCACACCATCCAACATTCTTGGTTACCTGCAGAAACTTATTATTCAACACATTCTCTCACACCAATTGTGTGATCCTTCAATCTCTCTGCCTACAAATTCTGTGTCCAAGTACTCTTCTCTCTAACTTCACCTGACAAAGAGGCTGCGCTCTGAATGCTTGTGATTTCAAATAAACCTGTTGGACTATAACCTGGTGTCGTGTGACTTCTAAGTAAATCCAGATTATTATTGAACGTGGCGGGTGTGCAGAATAAATCACAAGGAATAAAAATGGTTCATAACTTGAGTCAATACAACGTCAGAATCAGAAGAAAAATGGAATGATTAATGCAGATGGAAAACAACTGCAGGCAATTCAATGAGGTGTGTAAAAGAACAACACGGTGATTTCAACCTCCCCAGCATTAACTGAGGTAGTCGTAGTACAAAGGGTTTAGAGGGGACAGATGTGTTGAAATGTAATCAGCAGTGTTTTATATATTAACATGCAGTCAGTCCAACAAGTGACAAAGCAGTGCTGGATTTAATTCACAGAATCTCTACAGTGCATAAAGACGCAATTTGGTCCATCAAGTTTGCACTAACCTTCCAATGAGCACCTCGCCCAAACCCAGCCTCCCACACGAACCCCATAATCCCACATTTACCCTGGTTAATCCACCTGGCCTGCACATCCTTGGATGCTATGGGCAATTTAGCAATGCCAATCCACCTAACCTGCACATCTTTGGACTATGGGACGAAACTGGAGCACCCGGAAGGAACCCATGCAGACACCAGAAGAATGGGTAACCTGCACACAGTCTGCCCAAAGGCTAGAACTGAACCTAGGTCCCTGGTGCTGCAAGGCAGCAGTGCTAACCATTGAGCCTCCATGCCGCTCCAAATTCTGGGAAACAAAGCTGGATAGGTGCCCACAGCATCAGGAGAACTTCTTGTGATAGTGATGACATCATCACATATTTAAAGCTTGATATAGAAAAGGAAAATAGATTATCTGTGACAAAGGGCTATAGATTGGGGAAATAAAGCAGGATTACCTTAAGACAGATACATATGGGTAAATGTACAGCAGAACTTAGTCCATCATGTTCCCCTTAGGGTGAAATGTAGAAGAATTTAAGAACTATTTAGATGTACCCTTGAGGCACTAAGGCATACAAGGCTATGAGCCAAGTGCTAGAAAATTACAATAGGTACATAGTTGTTTTTGACCGGCACAGACTCAACGGGCCGAAGGACCTTTCTTTATGCTGTAGGGGTCTAAACCTCTGTGACTCTATAACAAGCCCAGAGAACCCTGGATGTCTAGGAGTATTCTGGACTAAATAAGATGGAAAAGAAAAGCTTTTAAGATGTACAAAGGGAGCAAAGCGATGGAGGCCCTAGTGGAGAATAGAAAGTGTAAGCAGGAAAGCAAGAAAGAAATTAGGAGAGTAAAAACGGGTGTGATAAAACACTGGCAGGGAGAATCCCAAGCTAATCTACAAGGAATACCTGCTTTCCATCCACCCTGTCCATGCCTCTCATAATCTTGTACATCTCTATCAGGCCATGCCTCAACGTTCTCTGCTCCAAAGAAAACAAGCCAAGCTTATCCAGCCTCTCCTCGTCGCTGAAATTATCCAACCGAGGTAACATTCTGTCGAATTTCCTTTGTAACCGCTCCAGTGAAATCACATTCTTCTTATAATGTGCTGAACAAAACTGCACATGGTACTCCAGCTGCAAAGTTCTGTACAGCTCTGACATGAGCTCCCTGTTTCTTCTAGCCTATGCAACCGTCCCTTATGCATTTTAAATTACATTAATTGACCCATCCTACCACCTTCAGGGATCTGTGGACGAGAACCTGAGATCCATTTGTTTATTTGAGCTTCCTAACGTTCTTGCCGTTCACTGAGTACGCACTTGTCCGGTTCCTTCTTTTAAAGTGCATCACCTCACATTTATCAGGGTTAAATTCCATTTGCCATTGTTCTGCTTTCTGACTAAATAAAAACCGAAAGAACTGCGCTGGTGTAAATCAGGAACAAAAACAGAAGTTGCGGAAAAGCGGAACAGGTCTGGCAGCATCTGTGGAGGAAAAACATCAGAGTTAATGTTCTGGGTCCGGGGACCCTTCCTCAGAACTGATCAATTCTAAGGAATTAGGGTCACTGGATTCGAAACATTAACTCTGATTTTTTTTTCTTCACAGATGCTGCCAGACCTGCTGAGCTTTCCCAGCAACTTCTGTTTTTGTTCCTGCCTTCTGACCAATCTGTTCATATCTTCCTATAATCTAACACCTCTCGCGTCACTGTCAAACACCCAACTAATCTTTGTGTCATCCTGAAACGTAAAGATCATCTCTCAATTCTTATCTACATCATGTATGAATATCACGAACAGCACTGATGCCCATGGTATGTCACTGCACACTGAGTTCCAGTGACACAAATAGCCTTCTACCACCACCTTCTGTTTCCTGTCACTAAGCCAATTTTACATTCATCTTGGCAAGTTACCATGTATCCTTATATTTATATGGACACTTGCCTTTATCAGTCAAGGAGCAGATTATAAGAGCAGCCAAATTATGTTGAAGCGGTACAGAACTTTGCTCAGATCACAGCCACAGTACCATGTGTCATTCCAGTCACTACATGAAAGAATGTGACTGTCTGCAGCTGACAGGACAACTGGTAGTGTTGTTGACAGTGAGGATGGTGGTCTCAGGGTAGTCTGATATTCATCAGCTGGTAAACTGGGCAGACTAATGCCTAAGAGGTGATGCGTTTTTGAGACCTAATGAGGGAAGGATCTCCACAATGAACAGAAGGTTCCTAGGGAGTTCTGCATTATCTGCCTGTAAAGCACATAAGACAATACTTTTACTGTACCTAGGGACATGTGACAGTAATAAATCAAAATAAATCAAATAAAATCAAGAAGGCCTTGGTGTACAAGTCCAGAGATCCCTGAAGCTGTCAGCATAGGTAGATAAGGTGGTGAAGCAGGCATATGGGCTGCTTGTCTTCATTAGCTGGGGTGCAGAATATAGGAGCAAGGAAGACTTGTTAGAACTTTATAAAACATTGGTTAGACAACATATAGATAGGAGATTCACCAGGATGCTGCCTGAGATGGAAAGTCTCGATTATTAGGAGATGCTGGGGTTGGGTTTCCCTGCAGCCAAGGAGACTGGGGGTCTGTGTCAAGTATACATAAATCTGAGAGTTGTGGACAGCTTAGATCATGACAATCTTTTCCCCATAGCAGACAAGTCTAAGACCACAGGGCATAAATTTAAGGTAAGGAGTAAGTGATTTACAGGAAATGTAAAGAAAACAAAATTCACCCAGAGAATGGTAGAACATGGACGGCACTGGCTGAAAGGGTGGTGAAGGCAGATTCTCTCAACATTTCAGAAGCATCTGGATGAACACTTAAAATGCCAGCGCATAGTTGTCAATGGACCAAATGCAGGTAAATGAGATTAGTGTAGTTTGGTGTTTGGTGGTCGGCACAGTCATGGTGGGCTGAAGGGCCTGTTTTTATGGGCCAAAGCAGTTTTATGGAGTTAGGTACAGACCAGCATTGAATGGTGGATCAGGCTTGAGGAACTGAATGGCCTACCTCTGTTCTGATAAGATTATGAGAGGCACGGACAGAATGGATAGAACACATCTGTTCCTTTTCGTTGAAGCGTAGGTGGGGCATAATTTCAAGGGGAAAGACAGGAGATTCAGGGAATTCAATGAACTTTATTCTTTTCACTCAGACGGTGGTGAGTATTCAGAATGCATTATGTGGGAGGGTAATTGAAGCAGGCAACCTCACAACCTTTAAAAAAGTACTTGAAAGAGCACTTGAAATGTCATAACTTTTAAGACTATGGGTCAAGTGGGTTGGAAAGTGGGATTAGTGTAGGTCAAGTAGTTTTGTGTTGGTGCAGATTTGATGGATCAAAGTGCCTCTGCAAAACGGTATAAGTCTACAACTCCATAATTTCTGACAGTGAGAGGTACTGAGGGAAGACGAAGCTGGTAAGTCAACAGCATATAGTTGGGTGACGGGCAATGGCAGAAACCTCAGAGATTCAGCAAACAAACACCAAGATATTAAACAGCGGAAGTGAGGCTATGGCAGAACTGATCAAGGAAGTCAGAAGTGAAACACAGCATTGGAGGATATGGATTCAGATCCACAGTAAAGGAATTCTAGCAGCCCCCAGAGACACGTATCCTCTCACAGATCACTGGCATGGTACCAAAAATCTCAAAATTGTAGAAGAATGGTCAAAACAACTCACCATTCCAACAATTTCACTGTGTCTACAATTTGAAAATCTTCCGCGGGAGCCTGCACATGTAAAAATATCAGAAACACTGAAGTCAGAAAAATACCACATTTGAGAAAATACCTGTGGAGCGGTCAATGTCATTGTGCGATTGTCAGTGTGTGACGACATCACACCCATAAACACAGAGCGTCTGGGTCTATGCAAACCAGTGATCACACAGACATTATGAAGGATTGGAGGGTCCCTGAGAGGTTGGAAAAGGGTTTTATCAGAATGGTTTGAGAGATCAGGGATTTTAGTTGCAATATTACATTCAAGAAACTGATTGCACAAGGGGAACAAAAGACACGTACCGGTAATAGAGGTCTACAAGCATAGAGAGGGGCCGCCAAGGCTGTGCCACTCAGAAACAACCTATTCTCCCATTTTTCAGCACTGGCCCAGAATCTTTAGCACTGCACATGCACATCCAAATACTTCTTCAATATTATGACTGTTTCTGACCCAACTATCTTCATAAGGCAGCAAATTCCAGATTCTCACCACCCTCTAGATGAAAAGCATTTTCCTCACATCCCTCCCAAAACCTCCAGTCCTGACCTTTAAATCTATCCACCCTGGTCATTGATCCCTCCACCAAGGGGAGAAGTTTTTTTCCTGTCTACTCTATCTGTAGAAATATAGAAAATCAGAGCAGGAGGGAGCTATTTGACTCTTCAAGCCTCCTGTGCTAATCAGTATGATCATGGCTGATCATCCAACTCAAATGGGATGTTCTCGCTCCTTTCCCACCCATCCATATTCTTTGATTCCTTCAGCCAAGCTCCTTCTTGAAATCACACAATGTTTGGGCCTTGACAGCATTCTGTGGTAGCAAATTCAACAGGTTCACCACTCAGTGTGAAGAAATTCCTCCTTACCTCAGACCTAAATGGTTTACCCTTAGTCCGCGATCTCTGGTTCTGGACTCCCCAACATCGGGAACAACCTTCCTGCATCAACCTTTATCTCATTCTGTTAGGATTTTACGTTTCTATGAGATCCCCCTCCCTCGTTCTTCTGAGCTCCAGCAGATATAACCCTCACCAATTCAACTTCTCAGACATCAGTTCCATCATCCAGGAATCAGCCCGGTAAAGCTCACAAGAATATCCTTAATCAAATAAGGAGACTAAAACTCACATTTATCTACACTACATGGCTTGTCCAAATCACACTGAAGCATCTCTGCATCTTCCTCACAGCTTACCCTCCCACACAGCTTTGTGTCATCTGCAAATTTGGAGATATTACATTTAGCGCCCCTCATTCAAAACATTAATACATCTGTTGAAAGCAGGGGTCCTAGCATTCATTCCTGGCTGCAAGGGGATCAGGGCTGGGAACTAAATCTCCAAGGATACACACCCTTTCAAAAGGACAGAATGGGGTACCCTTTAAAACCAGCCAGGATCACAAAAAGAGCAATAGCAGGGAGAAATGAAATATGAGAGTAAACTAGCTAGTAAGGTAAAAGAAGATTGCAAGAGATTTTTAAGATATCTAAAAAGAGAGAGAGCAAGAGTGGACATTGGATGCTGGAAAATGAGGCTGCAGAATTAGTTGTCAGGGACAAAGAAAGGGTCAACAAACTAGGTAGGTACTTTGCATCAGTTTCAGAGTGGAAGACCACAAGCAACATACCAGAACTTTAAGACGGTCAGGGGGCAGAGGTGGGTCTCATGGCCATCACTAAGGAGAAGGTGCTGGGGAAGTTGAAAAGTCTGAAGACGGATAAATCACGCAGACTGAATGGACTACACCACAGAGTTTTGAAGGAGATAACTGAGTGGACTGTAGAAGCATTGGTGGTGATCTTCCAGGAATCACTGGAGGTCATGCCTGACAAATCTGTTAGAATTCTTTGAGGAGGTAGTGACCAAAGTGGACAAAGGAGAGCCAATGGACATAAGCTATTTGGATTTCCAAAAGGCTTTGACAAGGTGCTGCACAGGAGGCTGCTAATTAAGATAAAAACTCATGGTGTTAGGGACAAGGTACCAGCATGGACAGAAGGATTGGCAGACTGCCAGAAGGCAGAGAGTAGGGTCACTTTCAGGATAGCAGCTGGTGACTAGTGGTATTCCACAGTGGTCAGTGCTGGGACCACAACCACTCAGGTCACACAATGATCTGGAGGAAGGAACTCAGGACATTGTTGCTAAGATTACAGAAGACACAAAGATAGGTAGAGGGATAGGTAGTATTGAGGATGCAGGCAGGCTGCAGAAGAACTGGGACAGGCTAGGAGAATGGGCAAATAAGTGGCAGATGGAATACAATGTGGCAAAGTGTGAGATTATACGTTTTTGTAGGAAGGTCAGAGAACTAGACTATTTTCTAAGCAAGAAATGACTTTGGAAATCTGAAGCACAAGGTAACTTGGCAGTCCTGTTGAGGATTCTGCAGGTTCAGTTGGCGGTTAGGAGGGCAAAAGCAATGTTGGCATTCAGTTCAAGAGGACTAGAACACAACAACAGAAATGTACTGCTGAAGCTATGTATGACTCTGGTCAGACCACATTTGAAATACTGTGAGCAGTTTTAGGCCCTAATTCGAAAGAAAGATCGGCTCGCATTGGAGGGGGTACACAGGAGGCTTACAAGAATGAACTTGGGGATGAAGGGCTTGTCATATGAGGAGCAGTTGAGGACTCTAGGTCTGTATTAGATGGAGTTTAGAAGAATGAGTCAGGATCTGACTGAAACTTAGAGAATACTGAGGGGCCTGCATACAGTGGACTTGGAGAAGATGATTCCACTAGTAGGAGATACGAGAACCAAAGGGCACAGCTGCAGGGTGAAGGGATGACCCTTTAGAACTGAGGAATTTCTTCAGCCAGAGGGTGTGAATCTGTGGAACTCATTGCAGCAGAGGGCTGTGGAGGCAAAGTCAGTGAGTGTATTTAAGATGCAGACGGATAGGTTCTTGATTAGTAAGAGGATCAGGGATTAAGAGGATATGGCAGGAGAATGGAATTGAGAAACATATAAGCCATGATTAAATGGCAGCACAGACTCAATGACACGAATGGCCTAATTCTGTTCCTAAATTTTATTGTCTTACGGTACTCCACTGCCATTCAGCTAAAGACCAGTTTGTTTCTATCTGCAAGTAGTCTTCTATCCATCTCAATAGACTACACCAACCCCAATCACTTATTATATCTTCTGTTGTAATTTATCAAAAGCCTTGTCAAAGAAACTCTCCCTCATCGACTCTATTACTTAATTCCTTGAAGAATTCCAAGAGATTTGCTAAGAATGATTTCCCTTTTGTAAATCCATGCTGACTCTGTCCAACCCAGCCACTGTTTTCCAAGTGCTCTGTTATTAAATATTTTATAAAATATCACACCACTACAGAAAAGTCAAACGGGAATGAAACTGGACAGGGCACCAAGCATCAACCTAGGCAGCAGAACCAACAATGGCACACCTCCCCTTACCTATCCTATCAAGGCCTCCTTACTGGAAACTTGGAACAATGTCATAGTTCCTTTATTGTTCGTGGGTCAAAATCCTGGGAAATGTGTTGGTTTAATGGTATCAGTGCTGGACCATTAATTCAGAGATCCAGGGAATGTTCTGGGAATCCAGGTTCAAATTTGCCATGCCCCTCATAATTTGTATATCTCAACCATGCCCCTCTCAATCTCCTCTGCTCCAAAGAGAACAATTCTAGTCTATCCAACCTTTCTTCAGGACTAAAACTCTCCAGCCCAGACAACATTCTGGTAAATCTCCTCTGCCTTCTATCCAGTGCAATCACATCCCTTCTATTATGTGGAATCCAGAACTGATCCATCTGTGGCCAGACTAACTGTATGTGCAGTTCCTGAATAACCTCTCTGCTCCTAAACTCTATGCCTCAGCTAATAAAGAAAGTGTCTCATATGCCTTTTAAGCACTTTATCTATCTGTCCTCTTACCTTAAGGGATGGGCGGACATGCACACCAAGGTCCCTCTGATCCTCAGCCCTACATTGTTCATCATGGATTCCAAAGACTCATTTGCCCTGTCCAATTGCATCATCTCACATTTATCTGGATTGAATTCCAATTGCTACTGATCAGCCCGACTACACTTTCCTATAATCTCAGAACATAAGAACAAGGAGATGGAGCAATTCAGCCATTTCATAAAATTGTGGCTGATCTCATCCCACCTCAGCTGCATTTTCCTGCCTGCTGCCCATAAACCTTCAACCCATTACTAATTACTATTTAAATTACATCCTAAATTTACTCAATATCGCAGCATTCACTCTATTCTGGGAACATGAATTCCACAGATTCAGAATCTTCTGAGGGAATTCATTTCTCCTCATCAGTGATAAAATGTGCCAAACCTTATCCTAAAACTATAACCTCTTATTACAGATTGTCCCACATAACAAAACATCCTTTCTACTTTGTCAATTGTCTTCAGCATATCACAGAATCCCTACAGTGTGGAAACAGGCCCTTTGGCCTAACAAGTCCACACCGAACCTCAGAGCATCCCACCCACGCTCGTCCCCTTGTAACCCACCTAATCTACACATCCCTGAACACTACAGGCAATTTAGCATGGCCAATCCACCTAACCTGCACATCTTTAGATTGTGGGAGGAAACTGGAGCACCCAGAGGAAACCCACGCAGACACAGGAAGAACGTACAAACTCCACACAGACAGTCACCTGAGGCTGGAATCGAACCTGGGTCCCTGGCGCTGTGAGGCAGCAGTGCTAACCACTGAGCCACCGTGCCGCCCCTAATATCATATGACTCAGTTAAATAGTTTCTGAGGCTTAAAAGAATGAGAAGTATCGGCCTAAATTGCACAACATCTCTTCATAAGAGAAGGCCTGTGAACTTATTGATCAAACCCCCAACATTTATTCAAACCAGAAACAGGAAGGGCCACAACACTGATCCCTGTGGAGCCCCGAAAGGACGCAGGCTTCCAGTCACAAAAACATGCCTCAAATATCACCATTTGCTCCTTACCACTCAGCCAATTCTGGATCTAATCAGCCAAATTTCCTTAGTTATTATGGGCTCTTCACTTGCCTATCAGTCTTCTATGTGGGACTTTATCAAAAGTCTCTGTGAAGTCCAAGTGGACCATGTCGAATGCATTATCCTCATCTACACACCCAGTTGCCTCTTCAAAAAAAATCCAGTTGGTCATACGTGACCTCTACTTAGCAAAATCATGCTGACTGCTCTTGACCAATTCCTTCGTCTCCATGTAGATTAAGTCTCTCCCTCAGAAATACTTCTAATAGTTTCCTCACCACTGAGGTGAGACTGACTGGCCTGAAATTTCATGATTTATCCTTTGTTCCCTTCTTGAGTAACAATATCATATTAGCTGACTTCTCTCCTATGGTCAGAAAGCAATTACAAGTTATTGCCAGTGTCCATGCTATTTCTGCTCTTGCCTCACTCAACAATCTGAGATAATTTCGTCTGACCTTGGAGATTTCTGCTTTTATGCCTGCCAGACAAATCAGATCTCTCCTTCTATCTAATTTGTTCTAAATATATCACAGTCCTTCTTCCTGATTTCTAAATCCATGTCATCCCTGTCACTGGGATACCAACAAAGTATTTGTTTCGATCCCAACCTACATCCCCCAGCGCCACACACAGATTACTACTTTGGTCCATAAAAAGACCCTCTTCTTTCCCTGGTTATCCTTTAATTATTTATTTTTGTAAAATAACTTAGCACTTCCCTTTATTTTTCCTGTCATTATCTTTTTAAGCTTGTTTTTTGCTCTAATTTGCTTTTTACATTTACCCCTACTCATTCTGTAGTCCTCTAGGGCTTCTGTTGTTTTGAACCTTCAGTAACTGCCAAATGCCTCACTTTTCTTCTCTTCACTCAATCTGTATTTCCAAGGTTCATAAGATTTATTGATCCCACCCTTTGACTTTATGAGAACTCTCCCAACTTCCATCTTGAATGTATCCCACTGATCTGACATGCATTTACCGAAAAGTATTTGCTCCCAGTCCACTCTAGCCAAATCATATTTGATCTTCTTAAAATCCACCTTCTGCCAGTTTACAACTTTGATTCCATGCCCATTCTTGTCCTTTTCCGTAAGAATCTTGAATCTAATGGATTTACGATTGCGGTCTGTAGATTATTCCACCACTGACATTTCAACCACTTGCTTGGCTTCACTAAGTAAAATTAAGTCTAGTAGCACTTCTTCTCTTGTGTTTTTTCTGCATAGTGGCTTAAAAAGCTATTCTGGATGTTTGCTAAGTATTCTGCTTCCTCTTAAACCTTTCACACTATGACTACCCCAGTTAATATTGGGGTTGGTCTTCCTCTTCTGTTGCTACTGAGCCTCGTCAATAGAATCAGAGAAAATAGGAGCAGTAGACCTTTCTCCAGCAGCAGCTCTTTCAGACAGCTTCACCATTCAATATGATCATGGCCAATTATGCAAGTTCCTTTTGTTCCCTTTGTCTCTTTGTCTCTTTGATCATTTTAGTTTGATATTTTGGCCTCAACTGCACCACTCTCTGGGTGAAGACATTTAAGCTCATCTTTATTCTAACTCCGCATTCTTAGACTGTGAACCTTGGCTCTGGACTCCCTGCTCATTACGAACATCCTTCTAGCGTGGTCCTGTTAGAATTTTATAGTATCTATGAGATGACACCTCATTCTTTTGAACCTCAGTAAAAAAAAAGTCCTAAATAATCCAGTCAAACATCATACATTAGTCCTGCCATGCCAGGAAAGAGTCTGGTAAACTTTCACTTCACTCCATCCATAGACATCCTTCCTCAGGTTTTGGAGAAAACTGCACACAATACTCCAAGTATGATCTCACAAAGGCCCTACACAATTGCAGCAAGATATTCCTACTTCTGTATTCAAATCCTTTCACTGTGAAGGCCAACATACCATTTGCTTTCCTCACGGTACATGCCTGCTGGTGTCCAAAACAACAAAACAGAAGTACAGCACAGGAAGAGTCCCTTCGGCCCGCCAAGCCTGTGCCAATCCTCATGCTCTAACTTCATTAAAATAAACAAACCTTCTGACCTCAGGGAGTCCATATCTCTCTATTCCCTCCCTATTCATGTAACCATCCAGGTGCCTCTTAAATGTCGCCAATGTACCTGCTTCCAACACCTCTTCTGGCAGTGCATTCCAGGCTCCTACCACTCTCTGCACGAAAAGCTTCCCTCGCACATCTCCCTTAAACTTTCCCTCTCTCACCTTGAACCTGTGCCCCATGTAATTGAAACTTCAACCTCGGAAAAAAGCCTCTGACTAACCACCCTATCTATGTCTCTGATAATTTTGTAGGCCTCTATCAGGTCTCCTTTCAGCCACTGTCTTTGCAGTGAAAACAATCCTAATCATTTTAACTTTACCTCATAACTAATGTCCTCAAGACCAGGCAACATCCTGGTGAACCTTCTCTGCACTACCTCCAAAGCTTTCACATCCTTCTGGTACTGTGGTGGCCAAAACTGCACAAAAGCCTCCAAATGCAATCTAACAAGAGTTTTATACAGCTGCAACATGATTTGCTAACTCCATGCACCGGCCAACGAAGGCAACTATGCCATATGCCATTTACAGTATAATTCACACCTAAATTTGATCCTTCAAAATGCATCACCTCACATCTGTTTGGATTAAACTCCATCTGCCATTTCTGCGCCTAAGTCACCTATCTATATCCTGTTGTCTCTTTTCACAATTGTCGGCACTATCAGCAACTCCACTAATCTTTATGTCATCTGCAAATTTACTAATTAGACCACCCACATTTTCCTCCACATCAGTTACATATACTACAAACAACAGAGGACCTAAGACTGACCCCTGTCGAACACCACTAGTTACCGGTCACCATTCTGAAAAACACCTTTCCACAACTACCCTCTGTCTTTTATGACCAAGCCAGTTTTGTATCCATCTAGCCAGCCCACCCCAAATCCCATCTGATTTTAGATTTTGTGACAATGCCATATGGGACTTTATCAAAAATTTCACTAAAGTCCATTTATACTACATCCACAGCTCTTCCCTTATCTTTGTCACCTCTTCAAAAAATTCAATCAGGTTAGAACATAAGAACATAAGAACTAGGAGCAGGAGTAGGCCATCTGGCCCCTCGAGCCTGCCCCGCCATTTAATAAGATCATGGCTGATCTTTTTGAGACTCAGCTCCACTTACTCACCCACTCACCATAACCCTTAATTCCTTTACTGTTCAAAAATTTATCTAGCCTTGCCTTAAAAACATTCAGCGTGGTAGCTTCAACCGCTTCACTGGGCAGGAAGTTCCACAGATTCACAACCCTTTGGGTGAAGAAGTTCCTCCTGACCTCAGTCCTACATCTGCTTCCCTTTATTTTGAGGTGATGCCCTCTAGTCCTAGTTTCACCTGCTAGCTGAAACAACCTCCCTGCCTCCACTGTATCTATTCCCTTCATAATCTTACATGTTTCTATAAGATCTCCCCTCATTCTTCTGAATTCCAATGAGTATAATCCCAGT